>PVJH01017640.1:0-47289 GCA_004026705.1 Nesogale talazaci | reverse complement strand
TGCTGTGTCTCCGAATTAAATGGAAGGCAGTGAGTTCCATTTCCTCGATGTTCTCTCTCCGAATATCGACGACTTATTGGGGATATCCAACTGCATTTTGTAGATTAAAGTCCATGCACATCTCACACTCACTGCTATGGGGTCAATTTCAACCCATGGGCACCTTACAGGGTAGAGGACGCTGTCCCTTTGAGTGTCCGAGACATCTTCCTCCAGAGGCTCCAACGCCTGCCCCTGAAGGTATCAGCTCAGTGTGCTGCCCGTTAAGCCCCCAGGGATCCTATTTTACAGATTAAGGGAATATATGAGAAGCATCTCAAATTTTGTTTGCCCCACCAGAATACTAGGTTTGCACTTTAAATAAATAAGCTCTTACTTCTATAGGTCAAGACCAATGCAGTGGGACCTAAAAACAATAGCAGAACAACGTCCTTTTCTGAAATAGCCCAAGTAGGATAAGGCATAAGGTTCATTGTTCCACTGCTAAAGGGAAGCTCGGCCCTGTGAACCCACTTGTCCTGCCATGGTGGGGAGATGCCTTAGTGACCTGCACCTCCCAAGACAACCACCGAGGAACCCCAAGGGCCATTCTACTGGGGTCTTATGGGTCGCTCTGGCTCAGGTCCAACTCCAGAGCCACCACCCTCCACCATGACCACATCTCCTTGACCACACAGGTCAGCATGACGGTCTTGCATAGCTGCCAAGAGTGTATTATCTTTTCCATTGAAGTAATGCTCTTTATGGCTGTCAGTTATTCTAAAATATTATTTCTTGCCTATGTCTCACAACTGCCTGGTGAGGAAAAGGATATAATCTCATATCACCTGGATTCAAAAATTGAAGCTCAGTAGACTTAAATCCCTTATTCAAAATCGTACACTAATTACCCACTTAGGCACCCTATGAAACCATCCGCTCTTAACCTAAAACAGTGTCATTTGCACATTATTTCTCCCTAAATCAAGATAAAAATGTCTCAGTTAAAATAAAATGCCACAGCAGTTTAATAGTAAGCAACACTTTGAATGAATTGATAAGATTGCGAAACATCTTATATAAAGTTTAGTCCATGAGAAATTTCTAAGTGTCAGCACCAATTTTCTTTTCAATATTCACAGTCTAAAATCACTCCCTCAAATACAGGGATCAAAAGATTATATATTTTGTGCACGTAACCATTAAAGAGGAGGGAAGAATTTCCCTAAATTTTCCTAAGATTTAAAAATATATATCTGTAGCTATGCCTTGAATGCTAGAAGCAGACTGCAAGAAAATCAGCAATGAATCAACAGTTGCTTTATGTCTAACATCACAATGCAACATGACTTGGTAAGTAAAAGTACAGATGATACATCTCGTGTCTATAAGGAATTTCTGATCTAGAAGGAGGGCAATTATCTTCATCTGGCTGGACTCAAGCTGCCCACCTTTCCATTAATACCTGAGCATCACTGAGTAAATTCTGTATGCTAGAAATATAGTCACAAATTTAATTTAAAATTTGCAATTAACCAAATTAAGAATGATGAAAGTAAAGACGAGAAAGCTATTTTAATAATGCATCATTTAATTCAATATATCTAGAATGTTATAAAAATATGCCAATAAAAATTGCTGAAGAGATTTTTTTCAATCTCTTTAAATATTAGTATTCAAGATTACAATTCAGTGAATTATGGGTTAACTTTCATCAGACAAACCTGATCTATGATTAAGGTTTATATTTGAAAAAGTAGATTCTTTGTGTGTGTGTGTGTGTGTGTGTGTGTGTGTCGCATGACTGCCCTGGTGGGAGTGGGAGGCTCAGCCTTGCTCCTGGAGAGTTGCTGCTGGATTTGAACCACCAAGCCAGTGGGCCACAGTCCCGCACTCACCCACTACGCCACTGGGGCTCAGCCGGAAAAGTAGATTCTTACACGCAGATTGTGCCAAACATATTTACAAGTTTTCCACTAACTGAACAAAGTACCCCAACCATCATTGTCCTGGAATATTCATATATCAACACTCACAAATCAAACCCATCGCTATTGAGTCCATTGCAACAGAAAGCAACGCTGCAGAACCCGGTAGAAGCACAGTAGTGGGGTTCCAACACTTTAACTCTGCCGGACAGCGCTGCATCTTGCTCTCGAGGAGTAGCAGGTGGTTTCACACAATGAACTTTGTGAACAGCAGCCCGATACAAAAAAACTTCACATACACATGGTGATAAATATCACCGATTCATTTTTTTCTTGAAGAAGTGACTTGGATTTCAAAGCAAGAATGCATCAGTACCAAAACTACAGCTGCTTAAGTAAACTCACTAACTCTAAGTTTAGTGCATAGTAGGGACATTGAATTCAAAGGAGTAGTTGCATAATTTAAAAAGCAGCTCTAGCAATACAAAAAAAAAGGTCTTAAAATATGTCCTGTAGTTTTGGAAGCTAGTTTACATGATGTTATCTGCAACTAAAACCTTCTGCATATTGAGTCAAGTTAGAGGGGGAAAAATGTGTAAAGCCACTTTTAGTTTGTATTATGAAAAATTTTCATTTTCAACACAGAGCTTCATGCCTGCCTAGCTGGGTCACAAATTAACTTCCCTTCTTTGGGAGCCTCAAAATTAGCTCACATAAAATCAGTATGATATGAGTGAGAAGGCATAAATTTCACTTCCAGTTTTCTTTGCAAATACTGACCATTTATGTACTAAGTATGTAGCAAACATTCAAAAAGTAAACTTTTACATTGCTGACAAGTACCTAAATCTTTGTCATTATTTCCAGGACTCCACAAGATCACTAAATGGCATATACTTCTTTCACAAGTTGCATGAATAAGGGATAATTCGTAAAACTGCAAGGATATATGAAACAATTTTAACAACTCCATATATGATATTCTGAGTTCACTTTAGAATGAAGCTGTGAGAGAAAAGCCCATTTCTTGTTATGAAAATGGCAGTAGGTGTGGATTTTTGACCTAGCATTACCTGCAGTAGGTGCTCTGCCAAGCAATTGATTAAGCATCTGGCTACTGGCCAGGAGTTTGATGCTTCAAATCCACCAGGTGGTTGAAGAGAGAATGATTGGCAGTCTGTTTCGATACAGAGTTAGTTACAGGCTTTGAACCCTGAGAGAGCAGTTCTGCCTGTCCGATAGGATCGCTATGAGTCAGAATTGAATGGGTAGCCATGGTTTGAGCTCTAACTTGAGTGACACCTATTGTGAAAAATTTGTTTTTTGAATCCATCTGAAATTCTACCTTGAGAGATGTAAAACATTCAACAACCACGATGCCAGAAGGATGATATTTTTTAGCCACACAGTTTATTTTCCTTGTAAATTTGTAAGTGCTTTGAAGCAAGGACTATCCAAAGTATTAACTGAGCAATGGCTCTTCTGTTGCACAACCTTATTAAAGAGAAGTATATAGAGCTTTTGAAATTTCAAATCAATTGATCTTTGAAATGATGAGAAAGACCTCATATTCTCCTGGGAATTGGTAATTTAAAGAGCTTTTTGATTTGATTTTGTGTCTCCTCATATTTTTCTAATAATATTTTTCTGATATAAAAACTTTTTACCATCTCTCCATCTTTTAAAAAAAAGTCTATATTCATATGCCACAGCCCGAATCATTATAAAAGTGACCAAAGGTACAAGCACAACTTCAGTTAAAAGTTAAAAAATATGATGGACATCTCATTTTGATTTCAGGTGATTAATCGCAGCAGTTTTCTTTTGACCACTGAAAGGAAACTATGTATGTCTTGAAAAGATCTTTTAAGTATTCTTTAATCAATAAGCAGATTTATGTTTATTTTATTCTCTGAAGTAAATTGCAAGTATCATTCACCATCTCTTGTGTCTACAGTGGTCTGAAAACAGTACTAGTTTCTGCTTGATTTCGTGCCTTTGCTTTAACTTAAAAATTTGTTCACACATGCTTATTTAACTGGAAAAAGTCATTTAATTATGTTTTATTAAAAGTTTAAAATTAATTGGCCATTATGATTAATATAGGTACCAATGGCATCGGTGCTATCTGCAAAAGAATATTTAAAGAAACACATTATAATTTTATATTAGACAGTAGACTGGAAAATGTTTGAAGTGAGTCACTTGGCACAATTGAGTGGTGGTATTTCTGAATTCAATGCTAGAAGTGCTGCACGTGTTGAACTCCTAGCACTACATCTTACATGATTCGTCAGTTCAGTTGAAAGGTATTCCTACAAAAATAAGAAGTCATGCTTAATAAAAATAGTTTTACACTGTCTAGTTTTCATCAATTTAGTTACATTGACCACATTTCAATTGCCAAGCAGTCAAATGGCATGTAGCTAACATTTTAGACAGCGGGGTGATAAGCCATGTTTTACGCCATTTATAATTATTCACAAGTATACAATTCTCACAACAACATCATCCTACCTGTTCACAACAACCGTTTACA
The DNA here is from genome assembly GCA_004026705.1 of Nesogale talazaci. Taxonomy (NCBI): domain Eukaryota; kingdom Metazoa; phylum Chordata; class Mammalia; order Afrosoricida; family Tenrecidae; genus Nesogale; species Nesogale talazaci. The sequence continues at coordinate 42,843 of PVJH01017640.1, read as the reverse complement.
ACAACTTCTCAAACTGTTTCTCAAATTATTTAAATATGCTTATCCCCATATTACAGATAGATGGTGGAACTAACAAAGCACTATGCAACTTCACAGTGCCTATTACCTGGGAAATCTGGGGTCAAACCCTCTATTCCACACTGCCAAAAAGCTCAACAAAGCCAGAGCTAAATGGAACACGGCATTCGAGATGCTTAGGGAACATGGAAACCATGAACAAAATATGTTTAAAAACAGTAAACCAAACAACTCTGTTTTTAAAGAAGAGACCTAGGACTGAGTAGAGAAGGAGACATCATGGAAGAGAAGAGAAAAAGCTTGAAGAAGATAATCAAAGATAACAGACTATCGTTTGACGATAGAAGGGGTGAATGTGAGAAGTGCGAGCCAGTCTTGCTTGCCTTAAGATGATCGGAGGCTTAGACAGTGTGGTAGGCTAACAAGAGCCCACAAAGATATGTCAATGTGCTAGTCCCTGTCATCTGTTACTGTCATTTTTTAAATTATCTCAAGTAAATTTTAGTTCATATTGATATGATAGGACAGACTTCTAGTGTTTCCAAGACTACAGAGTTTTACGGAGTAGAAAAGCTCATCATTCTGCCAAAGTGGTTTTGAAATGTTGACCGTGAGTGGCACAATATATGAATTAAAGTACTTTTTTCGGTTATGATGAAATAAGGGGTTTGAGATGGGACTATTTTCACAGACTGCTTGCATGAGCACTAAATCCAACCAAAGTCTCTTATCCAGAGAGAGGCAGAGGGATTTTGATGCAGACAGAAAGAGAGAAGGTGATAGGGCCACAGGATTAAAAGGTGTGATGCAGCCACAAACCAAGGGATGCTGGAAGCCACCCAAAGCTGCAGGAGGCTCCAAAAGGAGCAAAGTTCAGCTTATAACTTGATTCCGACTGGATGATGCTGATGTCAGACCTCCAGAACTGTGTAAGAATACATTCCTGTTATGGTAAGTCGACAATCTATGGTCCTTTGTAACAGCAACTACAGGAAAAGTAATCCTCTAACTCCAGCACTTCTGAAAACCTTCTCCAGACTAACAAACCTATGAACCAACAAGAAGGAATTACAGTAAGCCATGCTTCCCAATTTGTGCAATGACGGGATCCCAGCCTCCCCTGGAGTGAAGGGCAGGTAGTAAAAGCCAAATACCTGGCAACACCTGGGAAATCTAGTACACCTTTAATGAAGTTTGGGAAATCCTGACCTTAGCCAAATTCTGGAAGTCATGGAATTCAGACAAATAAATCTGAAATGTATTCCAATAATACTGCAGAGGCCTTGAAAGTTTTTGAAAAAGCATACAAAGAAGTCGTCCATTTGGGGTGAGGAAACCAAAGACCCTGTCACCCTGACTTAGCCAGGGTTAAAGGAGCAGGATTCCCTGCTTCGGAAATAATCATGTTTAAACTACTGACTCTCTGTCCCAGTCAGCAGCACAGCAGAGTTCCCTGCCTGTGGCCTCGATGGAACCACTCTCTCCAGAAAATACTTCATGTCTTCATGAAATACTTCATGTCACACAGTGAACTCAAGTGGCTTTGGAAGTGGGAAACCTAGCAATGATAGGAAACAATGAAACAGAACCCAAAGAGGAAACAAAGTAACCACAGAAATCAAGGAAAAACTAACAAACCAGCAGCTGCCCTGGAGGGCAGCAGGACAGAGGTTTGGGGAGTCTATTTGTTGCTCAGCACAACCTCCCCTAAGGATGCCTGCAATTGGAAGTGTCTTTTAAATGTGAATCTTCTTGTCTAGACTGAGGGACCAGTTGAAAAATGGACAGAAGGTAAAATCCACCTAGACGGTAAACTATCTGGAAGCTTCCTTTTGAGGCTTAGCATTCCACGTTCCACACTGGCCATGGACCTTTCAGTCACACCCACATGCACAGTCAGAATAATAACTGGATATCGTATTAGTAGTATTAAATTGGAGGCAGAGCTCAATATGCTTCATAACCTGTTTAACACAGACACTGACCCACAGAACGGTGGCCAGTATATGTGCCCTGCAGGTAGATGTGCACCAGGTATACATAAACCTAGAGCTGTGGTTGAAGACCAGTGCTGACAGTCAGGGAATAGTAGGAATTGGGGGAAATTAGCTTACTGCAAAACTGTTTATCTGAGTTCACAGTAGGTGAACTTGACTAGGAAGAAGCAGGATGGGAAGGAAGAATGATTGAGTGGACTGGAGACCATTTCCACATACCAGACATCTGACACCCGCCCCACCCCCCGCCCCCCTCCAACTCACTCGTCCACCAACCCTGGGGCAACCCCCGGCTGCAAGAATGCGGGGTAGACCAGCACCCGACAAAGGGGGTCTTGTCATTCTCTTTGTCGCCACTAGGAGAGTTGACCAGGAGTACAGCGGCGCTCACGTGCATGTGCGTTAGGGCGCATGAGGTCCACCAGCGTTCTCTTGGCTTTCCCATATGATAGCTTCCAACAGGAAATAAACTATTACACTATTACACCACCATTTCTGCCTAGCACCTTTCTGCAAATAGTAATTAAAATCCACTAACTCACAGCAACCATAGACTAATTACTCAGTGGGAATTTGATTTTGGTTGCACTTATCTCTGCCTCGCTCTACCCCACCTCCCAGCCTCCCTCCCTTAAGCCTATAGCATAACTGTGGGTCCTACTACTTTCAGGCTAATAATATCCATTTGGCAGCAACTGTCTAATGGGTTAATGTCCAACAATGGGCCCTTGTGTTTTCTTATAAGGTGGAGGTAAATCATGGAACTGGAACAAAGGTCTTATTATACATACTTTGCTGCACATTTACTTACAAGCCAGTTGCCATTTATATTTTCATCCCTAAGTCTAAAGAGAAAGGAGAGTGTAATAAGTCTATGTGCATATCTGAAGGGGTTATTTTTTAAAAAGAAAGAAAGCACCAACATCAGAATCATTTATATAAAGAAAAACTTGGGAAAGTGGCAAATGAAAAGTCACAGGAGGGTCAGGGCGAAAGTCTGCAGGGCAGCATTTCTACTCCTTGCACTTCCAGTTCAACAGCAGGAGCTATAGTGTGCCAGAGGGCCCCTCGATCTGAGGAGCTTGCCATCCCCCATCCCCCCCCACACACACACACCTGCTTCCTTGAGCTCCAAGATTTGTTGGTCCCTTTGAGCTAATAGCACACTAATCTCCTAGACTCTGCTTGCTTTGTGTTCTTCACACATTCACTTACCTGATTTTAATAATTCTTTATTTCAATTCAACCTTTCTCCCACAGAAAATCCTTCCCTCATTCACCCCACTGGGTCCAAGTTAAAAAAAAATCCCTGTACAAACATTCAAAGCACATGGATCTTTTCCCCAGTACCTCCTACCCTTTTGTCTGTAGGAGTAACTGCCCTCCCCAAAAGTCAGTAGGAGCTATGAGGGCAGGCTAAGACTCCTTTCCTCACCATAACCTAGCACTGATCGTGGTTGGCATGCAAAACATATTTGCTTGAACAATTAAGATTCAACATCCTTGAATGTCTTTCTGATCTCATCACAGATATGCCAACAATTGGATGATGCTTAAATTTATAGATTATGTATATGTGTGTATATATTCAATCCATTTGGCCTCCTTGCTTTAAAACATTAAATACAAATCCAGTCTCCCATGTGGCAGTTGACAAGGCATTATAGATCCTCTCTACCACACCATTTCACACACTCAGATGGGGACACCTACCTGAAGCACTTAAGGGCTGAAGGCACTCTCGTGGTGCTGCTAACTACAAGGACAATTCATTGTTCAAACACAGCAGGTGTTTCACAGGGAAAAGATGAAGCCATCTGCCCACAAAATGATTTATATTCTGGAAAACCACACACACAGGGTCGACTCTGGGTTTGAGTTGGATTTTGATAATAGGCAGAGTACAAATGTGAACGAAGTAACGATGGCAATAATATCTTCTAGCATGGGCTAACATCTATTGAGCATATACTATGTAGCAGGTACTATTGTAAGTATATTACATGCAACTTAATCTTCACATCAATCCAATGAGAAAACTGAGACAGAGAAACTTACATTTCTCTTGGGGGGTGGGTGGGGCATAGGGTAGTGGTGGTTAAGAAATAATCAAAGAAGTAGTACCAGAGGAAAGATCTACCCCAACCTTGAAAGATTTTTGTGAACTAAAACAGATACGCAAAAAAGATTCATACATATAAATATCTTTGTGAAATTTCATATTGTTTTTTTAATCTAAATGCTTCCAGTAGAAATGAAATGCCTACAAAGAATTATAGGTGTATCAGAATCTTCACAAACACTTTGTTAAAATACAAGAGAATGATGCCTTCAAAGTAGAGACAAAGAAATGAACAATCAAGGGTGAGGGTAAAAACCCATTTTTAAGTTTGCTATAAGTTCAAAATTTACCTTTAAAATTCATTTCTGAAAAATAAAATCACCAATAATTATGTCAGCACAATGTGAGGTAATTTTTTAAAAAATAATGATATGTAATGTAATAGAGAAACTAACCATGAAAAAAGTCTAATTGAACACAATAATGACTATATAGAACGCCTAGAAAATATTTCACCCAAGTTAAAACAGAAAATCTGTGAGACCGAAAGTGAATATGGAAAGATGATGGAAGATATCAGTGGTTCGGTAAAGAAAGTAGTTCCCCCTTCAATGAGGAAAAAGAAAAAGGGTCGTAGTGGGGGGATGAGCCAGTGAGGGTACAGGGTAGCAACGATGAAATGTGCATCTTTTCTCTAGTTCTAAAATGCTTCCTTTCTCACCTATCATGATCTGAATTCTACCTTACAAAGCTGGTTAGACCAGAGAACGTACATCGGTACAGATAGGAACTGGAAATGGGGCACTGTCTATAAGGATCTATATATAACCTTCATCCTGGGGTGAGGACAACGGGGAGGTGGGCGAAGGGAGACATCAGACAGCATTCGATAAGACAGTATTATAATACTTTATAAATTATCAAGGGTCCATGAGGGAAGAGGGAGCAAAATATCTTTTTTAGGTGGGGGTATCACTGCCCTCTCATGGTTGTGGGAGCTACCCAGCCTCACTCCTGGAGAGCCGCTGCTGGATTTGAACTGCCAAGCCTGTGGGCCGCAGTCCCGCACTAAACCACTACACCACTGGGGCTCAACCCACAAAATATCTTACAGAATCAGATCTTTTATAAATTAAAATATATGGAATATTTTACACAGTTGATGGCCTTATAAGAATGGACAATTCCGCCAACTCAGAGAACAAGAAACTTTCCCTTCTGAGTGATTGATTATGATAAGGACCTCACGTTACCCTTTTCTTCAGTGAATAAAGTTGCCGTAGTCATTAAATGTGCTGTTTGCTACTTTTCATCGTTTTCAATTAATAGACAAGTACTGAGGCTTAATGGTGGTTAAAGAATGAAGTATACAGAAAGAAAAGAGGTTTGGGTACATACTATGCATGATTCACGCAAATGACAAGTCCAAGGTTGATAGAAACTGCCAGTTCTTATTTACGCGATAGGTGCATAGAGCTGTGATTCACGTGGTTGGCAATGTAAACCCACCAGACCCTCCTCAGAAAGAAGACTGGGGCTTCTACCCCAATAAACAGCTCCACTCTTGGAAACTCACAGGGACTGTCATAAGGCTGTATTGACTGGATTGCAGTTCATTTAGTTTTGTTTGGATCTGAGGTTGAAAAAATATCAGGGAGACAGTAAGTCTATTACTTAAGAGTAACAAAAACAGCATATTTTAAAATGTACAACTCTTCAATAGGGAAGGCAGGAACTAGTGAAAATGATAGAAATTCACATCTGTTATGACTATAACAATATAATTGGTAAAAGCGATGAAGGTGTGTGCATATTAGTGCTCTAAAGAAAAATTATTCAAAAGCAAAAAATTCCAAAGTGACTGTATCTAGTAAAACACCCAGGGTGGGGCAGGACCCTATTGCTTTTGTCTATAAGCACTACTGCACAGTTGATTTTCTTTTAGCTAGATGAATGGATGACTTCAGAAAAAGAAGGGGTTTTCCACCTCATAAAGATTTACAGTCTCGGGCTGAGCCCCGGTGGCGTAGTGGTTGTACGCAGGACTGCAGCCCACTGGGATGGAGGTTCAAATCTAACAGCAAGGCTGGGCCTCCTACTCCCACCACCAGAGAGCAGTGATGCCCCCAAAAAACAAAAAAAAACAAGATTTACAGTCTAAGAAACTCACAGTGTCCATTCTACCCTGCCATGAAGGGTCACTATGAGATGAGATAGGCTCAGGGGTAGTGAATGAGCTACTGAAAGAATGAGTTACGGATTACTTTAAAAAGTATGCTATTAAAGTAAATAGTAAGCTAGGTATAATGTTATCAACATAATTAAATGAATATAAAGATTGAAATTATTCCTAAAATTATTTAAATATATATCATTGAAAGACAATGTGGTAGGGAAAAATAAGGATGGCCAGCACAGCAAGGAACGAAGGTCAGTAGAGCAAATGCTTCAGAAATCTGAAAGAAGCAAAAAAAAAAAAAGAAAATACTTAGGAGTGAAAATCTCTGAAGAAGACATTTGTCATTTATCTACCCAATGCCTCTTTCCCATCCGATAATAAAATCCCCCTCCTCCTATTTTGGCAGAGACTATCCACCCTATGAATTAACTAGGCTCTCCCCACAGGCCATACTAGCTGGTGTACAGAGTGGCATGTGACCCCTCCAGAATCATGATAAGCCTCCCTGGAACTTCTCTGCTGAAGGTCTGGTTTCCTTTTTACAGGTGTCACTAAGCCTGACCTTCCTGATCTTGTCTGGGATCACATGGAGAAAACATGTCAAAAACGTGAAACAGAAGGCAAAGCACACAATGAACAAAACAAGGTGGACGGGTATCGGTGGAAAGAAGTGAGAGAATGAAAGTGGAGGCAACCGGTGCTTTTATTTTAAAGTAGGGCCATGCCTAAAGCAAGAGTTATGAGCCTTGAACTTGACCAACAGAGAGCTAGTCACTTTTTTTCTGGGGCTGAGACCACACAGAAAAAGTTCAGAGTAAACAAAATCCACTGTGTTTGGTTATTGGGAATGGTTAGTCTCTTCTTCCAGGTAGTTTAGAACTGAAAGAAAATGCAACATGTTCACAAGCAAAAGAGTAGAGACCGAAGTAGATACAGTTACATCTTAACACAATGGCAAGAGAAAATGAAGCAATGATACAAAACCAGAGTGAAGGGAGGACATTCAATAAAATTAATGCATACTTTGTATTAGGTAGTTGTGAGATCAAATCCTGGCTAATGTACTTATGTGTGACCTTAGACTAGATATTTGACCTCTTCGGGAATAGGCAATTCGGCAGTGGACTACTAACCAAAAGGTTGGTGATTCAAACCTGCTGCGGTGCCTTGAAAGACAAACATGGAGATGGGGGTCTCTATAGTAACAGCCTTGGAAATCTTAAGAAGCAGCTGTGGTCTGCATACATGGGGTCGCCAGGAGTCAAAACCGACTGAATAGCAACAACACAAAATACCCGGAAACTTTAGAACAATGATAACTTGCTATTGAGATTTTTTTTGAGGACCAAAGAATGGCATAAAGAAAAGTATAAAAGTGAAAAGGTTTTAAAAAAAAAAAAGACCTAAACACGTGACAGTGTAAGAAATACCAAGTTAATAGACTAGGGAAAGTAAAACGCACAAATAAGTTAAGTCATACTAATTTAAACTATTTGTTCAATGCAATACTAGTCAAAATGCCAAAGGGGGATTGTATGAAATTTGATAAGATGATTCTCAAAATGTTATGAGAGCTCAAGGTTTGAAGGAGAGCAGTGGTAGTCTAGAAAAAGACCAGGTGGGGAAACTTGTCCTAACTAAAAGTTAAGTATGTATCCAAATAGTGTGCTTAGACTGAAGATCACACAAAAAGACTAACACAAAGATTAGAGAGCCCAAAAAAGATTCATACATAAATGGAAATCTTATATGTTACAAGGATAGCAAAGCAAAGATGGACTCCTCTGCAAATGAGGATGGGAAACTGGTGACATCTATCTAGAAAAAATAAAACTGAATTGTCTACTTAATACCGTACTAAAATTTTTTAAATCGAATGCAATAGATAATAATTCACACGTAAAAAGGAAATAAAAAAGAATTTCTTAAAACACATAAACAGCTCTCCTCCTGGAAAAGAAAAAGAAATTCACTCTTTCAAAATAGGGTACATTAAGGGGACCAATATGGTTGTCAAGATAGCTAGGGTACATTAAGGGGACCAATATGGGTGTCAAGATAGCAAGGGTGATAACACTATGTGAATGGAAATATCCATTACTAATCAGAATTCTGGAATATATATATATATTATATATAATAGAATGTACAAAGTATGAATCTAGGGAAAATGGAAGCCATCAAAAAATGGAAAGGAAGCCATGAAAATCAATATCTTAGTCCTTCACCGAAAAACCAAACTCACTGCCATCAAGTAGGTTCTGATTTATTGTTACCCTAACTGACAGAGAAGGACAGCCCCACTGAATTTTCAAGGTTAAATCTTTTCAGTGATGCAACCTCATCTTTCTCCTTCAAAGCAGCTGGTGGGTTCAAATTGCTGACTTTGTGGTTAGCTGAGAGCACAGCCCACTATAACATGAGGGGCCCTGGATCCTAAGGCATTAGTGAGTTGAAATGTACTGGTATTATCCATGTTCAATCTGTCATACATTTTACTATGCATGGATGGAGAGATTAAAGAGGATTAATCTAACATTCATCATTTACAACATCATTTTAAGATACAGACTAAAAAATAAAGCTGTCAGCAATAGGATAATATCCAAACCCAAGTATATTCGTGTCAAAAATGAAATTAACCTATAAGACTTAAAACAAGGATGCAAAGGGGTCAATGTGTAAACAACGATAACAACAAAGGAAAAGAAGTGAATATACAAGGCAGTCGTCACAAAATATCTAAATGGAGAAAAAGTATATATTGAAAATGATGACTTGAAGCGGCTAGTGGGGAAGACCAAAAGCTGTAGCTTTCAATATGGTCTATACTTCAACACAAAATGAAGAAAACAAAAACTGACCAAATAATAATATCATGATAAAGAGGCAAAAGATAGAAGTTATCAAGGATGTTATTTCACTCCATAAGCAATATCCATAGAAGTAGATGTCAGGAAATCAAATAAAGTATTGGGCAAATCTCCCTCAAAGTATCTCTATAAAGAATTTATTAAGCAAAGATGTCACTGTGAAAGCTAAGGTGTGCCTGAGCCAGGCCATGTTATTTTTATTTTCATATGGAAGTTGTACAATGAAAAAGGAAAACCTAAGAATTGGCATATTTGAATTGTGATGGTTACAAAAAATACGGACAATACCACGAGCCCCCAGAAGAGCAAACAATTCTATCTAAAATAAGTACAGCGAGAATTCTTCTATGAAGCAAGAATGGTGAGACTTTATTTCATGTGTTTTGGCCGTGTCACTGTGGGGGGGAGGGGAGGTATCTGCCCCAGGAGATGGACATTATACTTGGTAAACAGGAGGTCCATCACAAAAGAAGAAAACTGTCAATGAGGTTAACTGGCATAGTAGTTACAACAATGGGCTCAACCATAGGAACAACTGTGTGAATGGAACAAGACCAGGCAATGTTTCATTCTACTGTACACTGTATTGCTGTATCATTTGGACAAGCACCAACTCAATAACACCAACCATACTCACTCATAGGAACATTTAATATGAAGAAAATGTCAATATCCAAAGCCACATACGATTTAATGTAATCCCGATCTAGATTCCATCATCATTCATTAAAGAGATGGGAAACTAATTAAAAACTTTACCCAGAAAGGAAAAAGACCCCTGGAAAGCAAACCACTACTAAAAAAGAAGAAATTAGGAAACACTCACACTGCCCAGTCTTTTTTTTAATCAATAATTTTATTGGGGGTTCTTACAGCTCTTCTAACAATCCATACATCTATGAATCAAGCACATTTGTACACATGTTTCCAACCTCATTTTCAAAACATTTTATTTCTACTTGAACCCTTGGTATCAGCTCCTTTTTTTTAACCACCCTTTTCCACCACTAATGACAAATTAGAGATGATTATGATTTTCCTATCTTACACCATCTGCTGCCTCCCTTTACCCACGCTTCTATTATTTGTCCCCCTGGTGGGGGGGCAGTGTTATTATACGTGGATCATTATAATCATTTTCCCTATTTTCCCCCTTCCCCCTACCCTCATGCTATCACTATTACCATTGTTGTTGTTTCTGGGGGATTTATCTGTCCTGAATTCCATGTGTCAAGATCTCTTACCTGTACCCACATACCCATATACATGCTCTGCTCTAGCCAGGAGGTACAGCTGGGGTCATGATAGTCGGGGGGTGGGGGCAGGTGGAACGAAACATTAAAAGAACTAGAAGAATGTTGTGGGGTTTTTTGGTGTTATACTGCACCATGGATGGCTCATCCCTTTCTTATTAGTGGATGTTCAATTGTCCACTGATAGGCTTTGAGTCTTCATGCTAACTCCACTTGTTCACACTAGTATAATTGTTTTGGGTCTTCCAATGCCTGATATCCTTTCCTTTCATCACCTCATGCTGGTTTGTTTCTTCCATGTGGGTTTTGTTGTTTCTCTAATAGATGGCTGCTTGTTTAATGTCAAGCCTTTAAGACCCTAGACAGTATAATCTTTTAATTGCTGAGCATCATCAGCTTTCTTCATCACATTTGCTTATGCACTCATTTTGTTTTCAGTGATTGTGTCAGGAAGGTGTGTGTCACAGAAGGCCAGGTTACTAGAACAAACTGTTCTTGCATTGAGGGAGTACTTGAGTAGAGGCCCAATGTCCGTCTGCTTCCTTAATAGTTAACATATATGCCTATCAGTATATACTAAGATATTTACATATATACATGCCTATATTTATACCTCTACTAGTATCGTTTGACTCCTAGTTTCCCCTTCCTTTCTTTTCCCTTCCTTCCTTTTCTCCTATCCCACTATTATATGAGACCTTCACTCGGCTCTCAATAATTCCTCTCATCTACATTGCCCATGCTTGAATCCCACCACACACTGCCCAGTCTTAAAGCCTAGTATGTTGCTGCAGTAATCAGAATAGCCTGACATTAATACAATGACATACAGAGATCAATGAAGCAGATGGAATACACAAAAGTAAATGTAACTACTCACAAATGAGTAAGCATCGATAAAGGATCAAAACTCATTAAATGCAGAAAATATAGTCCCTTTTACAAATGGCACTGGCAAAATTGAATATCCATTTGCAGAAAACTGTAACAGGATCCATATGAAAGGACCTCAACAAGGTTGTGGAAAATGGAATTAAATGGGATTTTTCCACAATGAATTTATTCTCCCCTAAACTACTTCACCACATAGCAAAACTAACTCAAGATAGCCCAAAGAACCTTACTGCAAAATCAAAAACTATAAAGATAACCAAAAACAAAATAGGGACAAACATTCCTTAAACTGTATAAACAGAAGACAAACTAGATGGCAGGGACTTCCTAAAACCTAAACATCTCTGTGTATCATAAGATTTCACTGACAGAATGAAAAAGAGAGCCTGCAGACTCTTTTTGGAACTTTTTGGCAACAACATATCAAACAAGGGTTTAATTTGCAAAATTTATAGAAAGATTCAACTTATCAACAGCAACAAAACAAACAACATTTTTTTAAAGTAGCAAAAGGCGTGAAATAGAAGCATCGCCAAAGAAGACAAAGATGGCCCAAAAATGCATGGAGAAATGCTCCAAATAAAATCAGCGCGATATCATCTTACTCCAATATCAAAACCAAAGCTCAACAAACAGAAAACAACAAGTGCTGGCAATGGTGGGGAAATTGGAACCCTCATACACTGAAGATGGGTCCACCACTACGGAGAATGGTATGGTGCTTCCTTTAAAAAAAAAAAAGTAAACTGAAATACCATATGATCCAGCAACCCTCCTACGAGATAGGGTAACATTAGTGACATAAACATGTATACCCATGTTCAAGTCAGCATTGTTCACAAAAGCAAAAGGATAGCAACAACCTCAGTGATCATACATGAATGAATGGAAACATATAGGTACACACACACAATGAAACACTTCCCAGTGTAAAGAGTTAACGAGTTTGTAAAACACCTTATAACATGGATGAACACAGAGGACATTAGTCAGCTGTGAAAGGTCAAATACTGCGGTGAAACTGATACTCTAAAAATGTGTAGAATAGATTTGCACACAGAGAGAAGAAAAATCTTTCAAGGTTATCAGGGGAAGGAAGGTAAATCATTAACTAGAAGGTAGGCAAGTATCAACTTGGGTGAGGGGAAAGACAGTATAACTAAGGGGTTGGGTATATCAGCACAAAATAATCAAGGCTAAGGAAGACACTGAGAGGACCAGGAACAGTAAAGGTAGTAAAGGTAAGTACTATTACATACACAATCCTACAATTACGGTAGCAACGATAGTCTATCAGAGGATTCATAGACATGCAAGCGTAAAAGGGATGGAAGGGCAAATGGAACTATATCAATGATTACATATATTTTACAAAGTATATTTCCACACATAAATGCTGAAAAGATAACTTTGAATAGAGTAGAGCATATAGGGGCAAAGTTATGAAAATTTAGCCATTACAGAACACCTTGAATTACTGGGCCTGGGGGTTCAGGTCCATAGTCTCAGATGACATCAAAGTCAACCGTCCACAAAGACAAGGTTCAATGTACTTTCATGACTAGCAGCAGAGGTCTTAAAAGCTTGCACGTGACCATGGAAGCTGCAAAGAAGGAGTGAAGAAAATGAAAGATACAGGAAATAATTGGTCCCAAAATGAAACCCATCACTCTGAGACCAGAAGATCTAGGTGGTATCAGGCAACCAAAGCTGCACATTACAATAGGCGGTCCTGAAGAGAATGGGAGACAAGTGTGGGGCAAACCTCAAAATCATTAAAAAAAAAAACAACTGAGCTTTGTAATCTGACACAAACTGGTGAAACGTGTGAGACGATGACCCTTAGACACCCTGCAGGTCTGGAAGCACACTCAACTCTCATTCAATTGATAGACCTATCTGGTGAAATAACACCCGGGTAGTAAGCGAGCACTCATTAGAACCACCAACTATCAGAGAGCAAAGGGGTAGCATTTCTCAGTCTATGGATAAAAGTCAGAAGGCAGGAAGGGATCCAAAAGAATAAATGGATAGGATAAACACAGGGGGTGAGTAGGAGTGTTAATACAGTGTGGGACTTGCAATCAATGTCACAAACAAAATGTCCCATAACATTGGAGGGACAAATGATTTGCCCTGGTAACTTTCACAGTAAACAGTTCGAAAAAAGGAAGAAGAAGTTATCAGTTGGGCTGAAACCTGCCTGTCAGTCTTACAGTAGTCATTAAGATTTTCCCCAACTTTCAGTCATAAAAAATTCAAGTCTCGTGCTCACTTCAGCAGCACATATACTTAAAAAAAAAATCAAGTCTACACAAAAATTGATGGGATGGTACAATGAGCACTGATTAATTCTTCACCTAGTTTCATCAATTAATAGTTTTCCACACTTTTTTCTTTCCTCCATCTTTTACACATATACATACTATTGTGAGCGAGAGGCCTACTTGAAAGGAAGTCACAGACACAAAAATAGCTTATCCTTAATGATACTTCTTGGGGATACATTCTCTAAGAATAAGAAAATCTTCCTGCAGAACCTCAGCACCATTAGCACTCTCCATATTCAAATCCACCTGGCCTTCTCCCCACATTTCTCATAAGTTTTTGCTTTTTAAAACCAGGGCCCAATTATAGTCTACCTGTGTTTAATAGAGGGATGGAGTGAACAGATGGTGTAAAGTTGTCAGGGTAGCAGGCAAACCAGAAAGAGAGAGAAACCATAAAGTTACTTCCATATTTGCACAGAGATCCTGGACAAGGGTCTTGACAGAGGATATGCAAAACCCAAACTCAACTACACCAGCTGGCTCTTGCTAGATACATAAAGGATGAAGCAGAGTTAAGAAATACATAAAAAAAAAAAAAGAAAGAAAGAAACAGGTTTTGGAGGTCTGATTTATTTTTATTTTTCCTCCTTGGTTGATTCTTCTGGAATGCTGGTAACATAGTGGACTGTGCTGCCTTGCTAACTGCAAGGTCAACAGTAGAAAACCACCAGCCTCTCCATAGAAGAAAGACGAGTCTCTCTAATCCCATGAAGATATACAGTCTCAGAAACTCACAGGGGCAGTCCTACCCTGTCCCACATGTTCACTATGAGTCCAAATCTGCCTAACGCCAGTGGGTTAATTCTTCTCTCCTCAGAGGACCTCAGACTATCCAGTGCTATTCACACAGAAAGTGGTAAAAATGTTCTTTCGCAATGGAGCCTATGACCAGGAAAAGAGTCAATAGTCAGGTTGAATCTGCCAAGGAAGCCCTTCCCACAGAGGAATGTTGAGCCAAACGTTTGAAGATGTAAAGGGGCTTAATTAGCAGAAAAAAGGAAAAAAATTCTTCCTAGAGGGAACAGTATGTCCAGAAAGCACAAAGATCTAAAAGAGCAAGGCACGGATAGGTAACCAGGGCAGACCACCAAAGTGAAATCAAGGACCGTGGGGCAATACAAAATAGAAGCCCTAGTTTGCCTTATTTTTGCTCAATTGATTCTCAAATGTCTCTTTTTCCTTTGATATGTAGAAACAAAGACAGTGTTTTGGAAGGAAGGGTAAAACCAGAGTATTTGGAAAACATTTTTGTTTTGAAACAAACAAGCAAAAATGTTACCAATTGGCCAAAATGTGAAAGCGATGCTCTGAAATAAATCTGGAAGACAATCAAAATGGTCATCTTTTACCCTCTGATACAGCAGATTCTGCCAAGGCAGGGCAGCCCCCACCCCTCAACTATACCCAGAGGCCCTATTTCAAAAGCATATGTCATTGGTTACTATTCCTAAAGAGACAGGAATTGCTTCCAAATGTTTGGGGAAGAAATCCTATTGTCTCTTAATTCTACTTTTCCACAAACTTTTAACAGTCCCCTCCTTTAAGAGATTCTAAGTTAAAGGTTTCCAGTGAGTTAGCCCAAAAGTTGGTCGTTTTCCAAGTGGGCAAGGGGGTGTGAATCAACATAGGATTGCCATAATTTTGAAACCCTCGCACATCTCTAGTCCAGTATTCAGACACTGATCCTACACTGTACAGCAGGGGTGCTCGATGCGCCGATCGCTATCTACTAGCCAATCACAATTGTAGTGTGGGTAGATCGCATGGCACTAAAAATATAGCCGTAAGCCTATCATCAATCCCATCACTTAAGTGACATATGGTGCAGCCAATCAGATGCAATCTCAGGTGTCAAACGCATTCTCAAACAACTGCACTAAATGCAGCAAAACAAACTAAGCCATCTTCAATTTTTAGACCTTCCTTGTTTTTTTTTTCTCTTAAACATAAGAAAGTGTGTTAAAATGAGTGAGGATACTCATTTTACAAAACATTTTACAAACTCATTTTACAAAAACATATCCCTTCCATAGGGAATGGGAGATTTTGACACTATAAGCCGACCTTAAGTACACAGCACACGAACAGTTCTGGAGCTTACTCACAGAGGGAAAGTACTCAAACAGGAGAAAATGCTGCCTCCTTCACTGTATTATTCAGTTCTACTTATTGATGTGAGTCAGCCTTTTCCCACATAAAGATCATTAAGTCTAAGTACCATTCCACCACGACTGAAGATCATTTGGAAGTGTGCTTGAGGCTGGCTGTCAGCTGCTACAGACTATGCATCCCTGGTTCATTCCATTCAGTGCAAGTCATCAGAGTAAAGTCAGGTAATGACAAAAAAATGTACCTAGCTATTTGTGTTGTGTTGTGCAATATGGACGTATGAGGCTACGCAAGGTACGTACACGTACATTGTACATATAAAGAATCCTGAATGCATTCATGAATAAATTTAATAGATAAATAAAATATATCTTGTGCATTTTTTATGGTTGGTAGATCATTTTAGAAGTAGCTCACATGCTGAAAAAGTGTAGTGCACCCCCACTCTACATTTACTCCTGAGTCTTATTCAACAAGTTATCCTCTCCTCTTCACCTACACATCCTCGCCTTCTGTCCATTGGTAATAACCACAAGCTCATACTTCTCAAACAGATTCATTTCTGAAGGAAATGTTTAAAAATCAGATGAAATTACAAATATAGAACTTCCCCCAAGATTTTACACACACACACACACACACACACACACACGTGTGTGCGCAGAGAGAGAGAAAGAGAAAGAAGTCTAATGATTTTCATAAGCTTGGTCAATGTTTTAAATTTACGGCAATTCCCTGGTGGATACTAGATAATTCAGCAACTTAGAAACTAAAAGTAGTTACATGTTATGCATAATGAAATAAATGTGTTGCTGACAAGTTGCCTTAACGAAATATTTATTTATGGACTCACACTTGAAATGTTGGGAGTATTCCCCATGTACAAGAATCCTGTGTAAAATGCTCTAGAAAGGTTGTTGTATATTAGCCCTCCTCAAAGTGTGGCCCTGTACCATAGAACTAGGCTCCCTGTTCAGCCCAGTGTTTTGAAACACATTTTTCCTATTCCTGGAAGCACTTTCACATTTTTGTCAGATGTTGAGTGAGCAACAGTGTAAATAAAGTTTCAAAAGCATTTTTAGTGCAGTAAAACCGTAAGTTCCTTGCTAGAGGAACCGATCCAAAATAAATTAAATGCCTATGTGACTAAGCCGAGTGTGGTAAATTCTGATTTGTAGTGTGAAACCCTCTAGTTAGATCTATTCAGTGACTGGACAGGCACTTCTAAGTCTTAAGTACGGCCACAAAATATAAATTTGATATGTGAAGGTGTTTGGGGTCTCTGGAATTGTATTCACATCTGACAAATTAGCAGGGTGAGACTCTCAGAACCTCTTGTCACGCCTGATACGCTGGGTCAGCACTGTCAGTGGGGTGCCGTTTAGGGAGTCCACAGCTGAGAACATGCAGGGAGCACTATTCACAGGTATGTGGAAATGCGGGGGAAAGGTGCAAAAGTACACATCTACTCAAGACCAGAACATGGGCTTCTCCACACCTGGGATTGACTCTTAGTATACTGGGTACACTGGGTCTGTGTAATACCATCAAGACACTGTTATGATTCATGGAAATCTTAGAAAGGTCCATGGACATGAATCAAATCTAATCACTTCATCAAATGAGGAAACAAGAGACCTTGACACTACAGGATAGGGAAGGGCTGGGAGTGGGTGGGGGGACATGGGACCTCTTTCCTCTGCCCAAAGTTGCCTCAAACAGACAGCTGCACTGCAGAAATTTATGAGTTTTATCTTAGAATACTTAACTAACAGAAAAAAAAAATCATGATTTTCTTATTAGGAAAAAATCACCGAAGAATCAGGGTTCTAGGTTGAAGAGATAGAGAAAACAAGCTGGCTATCATTTCATTAACCAAACTGTATGGAAACATTGGATAATTTACATGTTTCCTTCTCTTTGGAGATCTAATAGGTCAACAATTTAACATTACAAAACTCCAATGAACAGGCACACACAGTAAACATGCACACAAGGATTATGTAAGGTGCCTCTCACAGAACAGCTTTGTTAGCCACCTGAACTTAGGTTCATGAACAGGAGTCGTGCCCGGCAGAGCAGAGCAGTCGCCCCAATCTCTGCAAGAACACTGCTGAATATATTCCCACGGCGGTTCTCTTGAATTCAACCTCTTTCAGACTTTTGCTTCAAGGAAACAGAAGTACTATTTAAAAGTGTATTTACAAAGGAGCCTTTAAAAAGCGTCAAAATAAATGACTTTGAAGTGTTTTTCACAAACACGCCTCCAGGTTTCACTCCTTTTCCTATTTGCTGTTCCACAGAACCCAACTGCGACTATATTTAACTGACTTTACAAGCTGTGGGGAGATGGAGGACACAAGGCAGATCCCAAGCAGAGTTGTTGGCACTAACGAAAACCCAAGGCTTGAGGGTTTGGAAGTTTTCTCTTTCGGTCTCTTCTAATTCGTTCTCTCTCACTCTCTCTCTCTCTTGATCTTGTTGTTTTAAAGTGATCCTACAGCCGAGAAACGACAGGCTATATGTCGACAACTCCCTGTCCTAGTTTGCTCTGGAGACTGAGTCTGGACATTTGTGTCTGTTTATGAACAAAGCGCTCATGGCAAACACTGACCAGCACAGGTAAAGTTTACTTTTCTATTAGTTCGACAGAAGCATGCTCTTATTCCACCTATTAAATATTCTTAGAGAACCTGGACAGACATGGTATATTTTGCTAGTACTTTTAAGTTTTTCATAGATTACTTGTCAGATAGTTGTCATCTCATCTAGTGATTGGATCGTTAAAGATTAGCAGTGATGACAGCAAAATCAACAACTTCTAATTACAGTGAAATAAATTGTTAAATTTCTTGGGTGGAAGTCTGCTTGGCGCCCCACAGTAACAAAAGGTTCTGCCACTGGAATTCTCGGGATTCAGAATTCCCTACTTAGCTTGGCCTTCTCCTCCATCCTATCACCTGTGAAAAACGGGTTCCTTCTTTGGGCTTCAGTTTTCTCATCATTACAACTAAGGAAGTCTTTAATGCTAAGAAGATCTCTGAATTTATTTCCACGGAGAAGCAACCATTTCAGACCACGTATCCATCACAACAAACGGAGGAACACCTATGAGATGGGAACTTTCAGGAGCTGTGTACATAATGCCTACATATACATATTCATATTGAGTTCCAGAGTTCAGTAAATTTTGGTTCCTAAGCTGTTACCAACACCTGCTAATTGCTGTTACCAACACCTGATTCTTTAGTTATTATGTGATATTTCCTATGCTATCACATTCCACACAAAAATTAGACAGATCAACGTTACAGTTCACCACTGCCAACATGTTCTAAAAGTTTGGATTTTTTGGAGAGAATGTATTCAGATTGCTTTTACACCAGCAAATTATACTTAGAGATGCTCAAGTCACCAATGATACTTAGCACATACTAATGTAGAGTATTTTTATGTATTGCCCAAAAATATAACTAAAGTTATAAACAAAGATAACTAAACTTATCTTATAAATATTTAATTTTATCTTTAATGAAGATTCCAAAGCCAAGTATAACTTGCAAGAACAACTTTCCATGTAAACATGAATAAATCGGAGTGAATTCTCAGGAAGTAAACTTTTTAAAAATCAAATTTTACAGTAAATGTGTGAGATAGCCTCTCACAAGCTCTCGGCCAAGTTCTCACATTTAAGCAGTGTGTGTCTCGCAGGTGCTGACTAACACAAATTTCTTTAACTTACTCTGAGTTGTCTTTTATTAACATTGTATGAAGCAAAACTCAACAATGAAAACACAAGTCTGAATAATACATACAATTTTTTTTGCTAAGGTAAATATATAAATATCCATTTTAAATGTGCTCCCTTAAAATAGCAAAACTACTCATCTATCTCTCACTTATGCTGGCATTTATTTATAAGGACTACTTTTGATCTGCTGGTAGGAAGTTCACCATACTTTCATACCTAATATTATACACAAGATGATTAGCCAAGGTCAGAACACAGTTCTCCAACCTGAAAGTTTTCCTGTCAAAAACAAATAAAACCATAGCTTTTGTTTCCTTAAAATCTGTCTTTTTATTTAATAATGGTGTTTATGGTGCCTTTACTAAACACAATATTAAAGAATCCTTTTCTAAAAAGGCTACTTAAAATGCAGATTAAAGAAAACAAGGATACTTGACTGATCGACGTGGGAAGAATTTAAGAGTATAGATGGGTTACAGGTACTATTCAATGCAATTGGATAAAAGAAAAAGAAAAGACAAAACTATGACCTTGTAAATGATATAATCACATGCTTAAATTTTTAATCCATTAATTTGCCCATGTTTAGCATGTTTTCTATATGGATAAATCAGGATTTCTGAAACCAGTAACTGAAATAATGATTACCGGGGGCACAAAATGGGAGAGTGAAGAAAATGGGTGTTCCAGTGGGTACAAGAAGGGAGAAAATTATCCAAAGTTAATTGTGGTAACATGTCTGCACAACCGTTCTTAATATGATTGAACTGTTGCATTGTTGGATGTGCTAATTTCATATAGCTGAATAAAACTAATTTTTAAAAGAACAGAGAAAAAAAATTTTGGTTAAATTATTGTTCTAAAATCAAGAGCATCCCAATTAATATCATATAAGGAAAATATAGTAAGGGAGAATATGCCATTTATAATAGCAACCAAATATGGATACCTAAAAATTAAAAACAATAGGAGTCACATATATTTTACAATAAATAATAAACATTAAGTTATTCCAAGATGCATAAGAGAAAATATTCCAAAATACTGAAAGACAATGCCTGTTTTTGAACTAGTGCAACAATATGAAGACCTCCATTGTAAATTTGATTCAATGCCTGTGCCGGTGCACTCAATACTGAGGTAGCAAACTATTGGGCGGACAAGAGCTGCCCTTTCCTATTTCCAGCTGTCATCTTTCCAAGAAGGGAGTACCAGGTCTTTTTCCCCACAGAATAGCTGTTGGTTTCAAACCACCAACCTTTCAGTTCTCAGTTCAGTGTTTAACCACTGTGCCACCAAGGCTTCTTGATTCAATGCTCGATAGCAGGTATGTAAAGAGAATATTTGTTAAAGTCAAAGAAACGTTCAAGAATCACCTGGAAATCCTGGGAAAAATGAATAGGATGATGCACCCCTGTCAAGTCTTGAAATGATGTGTGATGAAAATATCATACTTAAAGCAGGGACACATAAATGGTGCAATCAACATTGTAAATACAGCCTTGAACATTATAACAATGTGGACCAATGTAGGCCAAATCCAAGGCTACATATGGTAGCCAACTAAAAAGAAAGGTGTGGGGAGGGAAAGATAGCAATGCGTAACAGGGAAACAGGGCACTAACCCACCCAAGGGGAGCGTATTGTTCCTATCTTCACAGGGAAAGAGGAACCAAACTTAAACCCAGTGTTGTAGGATGTGAATGCTGCGTGATGGCATGGAGCGGGGAGCCAGTGGAGGGGTCTGAGGGCTCGATCCCAATCCCAACTATGAGGACGGCTGCCCCTCCCCCCAGAAGAATTTACTCTAGAGGACAGCATGGAGGCTGCAACTCTGGGAGAGGGACATGGCTGACCAGAGCACATGGGAGCAAATGAAGGGGGACGATGTGAGAGGGGCGCACATCCTGGCCCACCAGCCCTTGAGGACAGTGTCTCCACTCAGATTAGCCACTGCACAGAGAGGACCATATGGACAGCCCCACTATGAAACATGGTGTCCCTCACTGACCCAAGGTCTTATGGGGACAGCACTGGAGACACAAGTTTGGGAGTGCACCCAATCTGACCCCACCACACTGAGGCTAAACACTCAGGGTGTGCAGCAAAGCAACGGGTTGGGGAAAGGGGGAGCAGAGCATGGAGTTCCCGAGGGACTGCCAAGGACAGACTTTGAGGCCAAGACATGGCACCCCATTGGACTCAACTGGAGGCCACTTCTACAGTTCAACAAACGGACCTTGACCTATTTACAGGATTTACTTTCATTATCTTTTTTTACTTATTTATATATTTTTACTTATTTATATTTATATATATTTTTGGACACTTTTATTGTTGTCATCGTTTTGTTTTCTTTTGTCACTTCGTCTTGCTATGTCTTGGTGTTTTGTACATACTATTATCTCTGCAGGTCTATCAGGATAAGATTGGCTGGATGAATTGTCTGGGGGAGAAAACAATGGGACTGACTGTTCCAGGGGGACTTGGGAGAGGGGAAGGTTGGGGAAAGAAGGTAGTGCTGACCAACCCAGGGACAGGGGAAAAACAAGTGATCCAAAATCAGTGGCAGGTGGGTGTGAGAGGTCTGATAGGGATTGATCAAGGGAAATGTAACCAAGAGAATAGATTATTGAAACCCATCAGAAGACTGAGCATGATATTAGGACAGGAGGAAATTAAAAGGAAATAGAAAAAAGAAAGAGGAGGCAAAAGACATTTATAGAGGTCTAAATACAGGCATGTACATAGGTAAATATTTTTATATGATGATGGGGAAATAGATCTATGTAGATATACTTATAGGGCTAGTACTAAGGCAGCAGATGGACATTGGGCCTCCACTCAAGTACTTCCTTGATGCAAGAACACTTTGCTCTATTAAATTTGCATTCCATGTTGCTCACCTCCTCAACATGATTGCTGAAGACAAAAATGTACATAAGCAAATGTGGTTAAGAAAGCTGATGGTGCGCACCTGTTAAAAATATAGCACCTGGGGTCTTAAAGGCTTGAAAGTAAACAAGTGGTCATTTAGCAGAGAAGCAACAAAGCCCACATGGAAGAACCACACCAGCCTGTGTGACCACAAGACATCGAAGGGTTCAGATATCAAAAAACTGAAAATTATATCATTATAAATGAGGGGGAGTACAGGTTGGCAACCCAAAGCCCATCTGCGGGTAATGTGAGAGCCCTTTCTTAAGGGTCAGGGGAAGGAGATGAGCCAATCAGGGTACAGTGTAGCAAAGATGAAACATATAACTTTCCTCTGGCTATTAAATGCTTCCTCCTCCCACTATCATGATGCCAATTCTAGCTTATAAATCTGGCTAAACCAGAGGATATACACTGGTACAGATTCCCCAGAAACATGGGGAATCCAGACTAGATGACCCCTTTAGAACCAGTGGTAAGAGTGGCAATACCGGGAGGGTGGAAGGAAGATGGGGTAGAATGGAGGAATTGATTATAAGGATCTACATACCTCCCTAGGGTATGGACAACAGGTAAGTGGGTGAAGGGAGACACCAGACAGTGCATGATATGACAAAATAATAATTTATAAATTATCAAGGGTTCAGGAGGAAGAGGAGAGCAGGGAGGGAAGTGAAGGTTAAAAATGAGAAGCTAATACCAAGGACTTAAATAGAAAGCAAATGTTTTGAGAATAGTGATGGCAACAAATGTGCTTGGCATACAATGGACAGATGTAGGGATTATGATGAGAGTTGTATGAGCTCCCAATAAAATTATTTTTTTAAAAAAGACATAAGTAACATCTTTAAACCAGTGGAGAGATATGCAAATTGACATCATAAAAGTATTAGAGAAAAAGCATGAACAAATGCAGCTACAATCCTGGAGCAAGAAGTATTTTAGGTACTAACTGGTGACCGAAATCTCTCAGCAGTCAGCTTTTCTTTTTTTATTTTATTTTATTGGCATCACTGACCTCTGGTGGTCATGGGAGCTACCCAGTGCTGCTCCTAATAGCAGCTGCTGGATTTGAACCGCCAAGCCCGCAGGCCACAGTCCTGCACTCAACTACTTATGCCACCAGGGCTCAGCAGAGCAAGAAGTATTTTAAAGCAATACACAAACTACTTGCGATAATTAAGAAAACATGGATAATATGACTGACTACAGGAAAAAGAGATCTCTCTATGAGGCAAAAAGTAGCAAATAATTTAAAAAAAAAAGCAAACTACAAAGTAGAAGAAAAATGCCGATAGTATGGTAAAAGGAACATTGATACATATAATAAGGAAATCAAAAAATCTAGTATTAAGAAAACACGGCTGATAAAAGACAGTTAACAGGAGAATTAATGGAATAATTGCATATTAAGGATAATCACACCTATTCAAAATGAAATAAATTTAAATCAAAAGTCTTACCATGCTTTAACCTACTGACTTGACAAAAGTTAAGAAGTTCTATAAATCTCACTGCAACACGTTGTTCCGATAAGTTATTGATGTACTAGACAATTTTGGAAATAATTTTGAGATTTCTTATATCTTTTTTTTTTTTTTTTTAGTTTTAACGTTGTTTTAATCAAGTAACATAGGTTTTTGAAACAGGAATTTCCCAGACAGTTGAAAAGAGCTAGGTGGAGCATCACTCTGAGGACCAACTCCACAAACACAACTGCTACCTGATTCTGAATCCACTAACCTTTGGCCCCAGATGATTTCTTATATCTTTTGATTGAATAATTCCTCTGCTAGAAATTTTACCCTAAGGTTATACCAAAATATGTATGCCAAGTTACATACCTATTGGTGAATAGAATGTTTATTCCAACAAGAAGTTGATTGTATGTAGATTACAACACTTGTGTACATTTTAAAAGGCTATTGGTATTTTCTACAAGGATGTATTGAAAACTGTATTTTGTGGGGAAAATAGTGCATTGCAATATGAATGTGATGACAGACATTTCCCATACAGTTTGATTTTTGACTTGTCTGTATAATATTTGTATATATAAAAAACATGACAACATACATTAATACTATCTAGATATTTTCATATTTAAACATTGTCTATTTGTCTCAGTGATGGTTACAGCCCCAAGTCACAATCAAATTTTTGGAAAAGTTAAAAATTTTTGATGTTTCATGGTAGATTTTAGACAGAAACATAAAATCAGCCATGAAGTCTTGTTTCTGAGTGGTTGACGAAGTCCATGCTTTTCTAAATTTAAGAAAAAAAAGTGTTTTTGAATACATAAAACTGTCTTACTTAGAAAAAAAAGATTACCTCTATCGTGCAAATTCTATTTGACATCAAAATGGCATATTAAATACTGTTACTGTTCTGATGGTTGCTATTAACTCTCATTAACTAATATACAAAGATAATGTTGGAAAAAGCATTCTTAGACTCAAAATTAAATTAAGATACTGGGAAGTGGTTAGAATCTATAATTTCAATTCTGGCACATAAAAAGGAAAGAAAGTCAGAGACCACAAACATTCACTAACTCTTTTCCAACTAAAATTCCATAAAGGATATTTTCCACCTAAACCTTGGCCGTTCTCGACCAGACAGCCATTGTCTGGTGCCACCCAGATCTTGCTCTCTTATTTATTCTGAGGCCTATCGTTGTAATTATAACATAAAAATAACCTGAGGCAAAATCATATGAATGACCAGAGTAAAATAAACATTAGATTTTGGCAAACTCTTTTATCAGAAAGGACTGTGTTCAATTTTATGTACATAAAGGGGAGTTCGGTAAAAGCTTCTTACTGAGGTGATGCAATTTTAACTTAGAAGAAACCAGGTCACTCCAAGAAAATAATATAGTTGGTTGAACTAGAGGAAATTAATAATATTTCACAGTTTATCTGTATTTTTTAACCATTTGCATACATTCTTTCATGTCAAATTTTACAACTCACACTACTTTCCTTTTAAAATTCCTTTCCCACACCAAGGTGTGGATCTTCTTCAAAGGAGGCCTCAAAGGAGCACAAATATCCAATAAATGATGAAAAATGTGACAAAACAAAAAAAGAACTGATTTAAAACAGGAATAATACACCAAATATGTTCAATTAAAATTATATCTATAATTAAATTTATTGTTACTACTTTCCACTAAAAATATTCAACAGACAAAACAAATGACAAAAAGTCTGGGAAACCACAAAAGGGACAATGATTCCCACTCCACTCCTAATTTGATAGTCACTAAGGAAAATTAAAACTTGGAGAGTTTCCAAAACTAAAGTAAATTCCATTGTCTGGCTTTAAAGTCATTATAATCCAAGTGAGCGTCTGTTGCAGTTGAACCTTGGTACCAAATCCTTCAAATTTATCTTGGAGCTCCCTCCCGAGTGTTCCTACTTTTAAAAGGAAGTATTTCAGTTCCTTAACATGAATATATGGCAGCTCAACATTTCAACCTAAAGCATCCGACTGACAGGAGAAGATTAGTGTGTCCCAAGCAGCAGATAGTAAGAAGGTAACTTTAATTCTTTCTGCTCTCAAATCCAGGCACTTCATTCATAGGCGTCTCCCCTTAATGGAGCACTTTGGAAGAGCAGCTCCCTAAGAAAAATGAAGTGAGTTTCTTCCTCTTTCCTGAGGAAGGCTAAGAATCCGTATTTCTGCTAAATGGTGTTTTAATCAGGTTGTGAAGATTGTATAAGTTGGATTGAAAAATATGAATGAAAAAAATGACAAATACCAAAGTTACTAGACTTTGAAAGGATATTTTAAACTAGCCGCTTCACCGAATCAAATCCAGCTATAAAGCATAAGCCAATCACAAAAGAAAAGTTAAAGTATTTATCATTATTTTGGAATGTAGTACACATGGGCATTATAATTATATTCTTCCAATTATGTTTGTTTCAGAATGACGCCAGAGAGGCAGGATATTTACAATTCAATGCCAAGTGCTCAGAAAAATCCAATAGATGATTTTTTTTTCATGGAGACCAACTTCTCAGTTAACGAGACATTGCCACTGAGCTGACACTGGCTCATAGCGACACCAAAGGAAAGAGCAGAAACTGCCCCCATGGGTTTCTGAGACTGCAGATCTTTAAGGTGCAGAAAGGCTCATCTGTTTCTTCAGGCGCAGCTAATGGTTTTAAACTGCTGACCTTACAGCTACTGGCCTAATGGGTAACCCACTCTGCCACTAGGGTTCTTTAATGTGATGCCGTTGGCAGGTCCTGTCAAGTAGGTTCCAACTTGACAGGGGTCCCGTGAGCACCAGAAGGAGCACTACTCCATCCTGCACCATCCTAACAATTTGTCTTATGTCTTTAATGTAGTACTCTTTGAAAAATGGCTCCCAGGGGTCTGTAAACTCTGTGTCATAATTTCATGGCAAAAACTGTATAAAAGAGAAAAACTAAAGGCAGGAAATTTTCAACCACTTAAAAAATTACTCCTATGCTAATTCAATAATCTTTTTAAATGTCTGCTTCTAGGAATTTGGGAAACTGGTCATATGCCCCCACCCCCACCGCCAAAGAATACTCTTTTCTTTTTTTTTTCCATTAAGAATATCTAATGACGACCTCTAAACTCCATAAAGGAACAAGCTATTCTAAAGACACCAGCGGTCCACAGAATGACTTCATAAATAGCAGATGAAATAAATGAGCAAACAAAGGAGAATTACGCATACAATCAAATACAGACTTTCACTCCAAATAAAAATGTTTGGTTTTAAAATGATTCTTATCTTTGATTACTATTAACCCAATATTGATATTTCATAGTATGACCAAAGAGAAAAATACTTACATTTTCCTAAAGTCAAATAAGGAAGAGAGATTATGGTTTTAAAATATCACTCTTAAAAAGAGATAAACATAACTGGGGGTAGATATTATTTTGTCTCTGCTAAAGGCTTTACATGTGTACTGTGAATATGCTCCAATTTTATTTGAAGCCAACAAATATCACCCCAAAGTTTTTCAGCGCCCTATTAAAATGACAAGAAAATTTTACAAGCCCTTGGAGTTTTAAATGAGACAGTTAATGACTATGGCTTTCTCTGCAAACACAGTTCAATGCGAAAAACAGAACATAAAATATCCCAAAATTGTTTTTATTCCAGAAAAACAGGATCACCGAACAACTAACTCAATTTTTTTTCTCCAACTATGAATGCATACACTTTTATTCCTATCTATTTGGGGGAATTTCACTCTTGAAGAAAGTATCAGGGAAACACTAAAACGATTGTCCCAGCAGCATCGTGAGTCAGACTGCCTTCGCAGCCTCATCTATGTGTTCTAGAGCAGTTCTTCCCCAACTTTACTGTGCCTGCAAATTACTTTGGGTTTTGTTAAAATGGAAATTCGCAGCGTGTGCATCTGCCCTCAAGGGTCTTCTGACCTGGGATCACACTCTGAGGATCATGTTTCTAGCATCTCAGTTAAGATAGTCTCTCAAATGCTCGGGTCCGTCAAATTCTCTGTGTTCTTCAGCCTTTGGTAACTATGAAAACTAGCTGTGGAGGTGGAGGGTTGGCCATTAGCCTCAGATCCATCATAAGTGAGCCAAGAATCAATAACCAGGTGGGAAGAGTGAAGACCATGGCCCACTGATCAGTGATGTCTGAACTAGCTGCCAGAATACAAAGACATCCAGGCCGCGGCCAATCCCAGGACCCATGTGCTGCCTCTCTGAGACCAGGGAAACCAATGCACCTCTCGTCACATGAGTAAACATGTTTTCTGCCAAAAGGAAATCTACAGACAGAGGAGCGACGTGCCAAAGAAATTACAGCTTCGGTAATTAGGAAACCTCAAGCCACTAGGAATCTTGCATCAGTGGGGAACATTTGCAAAAAGTATTTCACCATGAGCCTGTTTCATGAAAGCGAACCACAGGGGGGAAATAGGAACTTTTAAATTCCTTTATTACCCAATACGATTGTGTGCTTCAGCCTCACCAACACTGGCTCGGCTCAGCAGGCTTCCTTTGTTCCGCCTGGGTAAAATGAGAAGCAGAACCAATAGATCATCTATTTTAGGTGTTCCTTGTGTATCTCGGAAAGACGTCTCTGTCTAGAAATGAGCACACGAAACTGGCTGCCTAGATGCAGTTCTGATTCACCATTGTTTGTAAGATGGGAGTTGACACAAACCCATCTTGAGCCCCATGGCCACATCAAAACCCTCGGTCTCATGAAAGCACTCTCTTGTTCAAGTCCCACAGGGGCCTCTTCATCACTGTGCCGGTTCCAGAGTACCGGGAAGGTGATGATGAAAGCTCTATGTGTACAGAATGGAAGCACTGCACCCTAAAGATCACTCTTTGGGGTGGGGGGCATTCGTTAATTTATGGTCAGGAAACACTTGCTAGACTGGAGTGAGATTAGAATGCACATGTACTGCTTTAATCGGCAGCACCATAAAATCTGCTTCTTACAGAAACCAAGACAATAAAATGTGAAGAAACAGTTCCCATCTACTTCAAATGGACACCATTTGGACGTCCATTACTGACACAACGTGCTAGGGCTTCAAAGAGCCTGCGTGTTAGAATCCCCAGTCCTGGTAAGGTCCATAGATCACAAGGGCTCGCTCTCTGGTGAAAGTCTTCACTGGACATCTGCTGACCATTTGATTGTTACCATCTAACATGACTGGCCCAACTTCCTTTCACAGCGAAAGAAAAAGGGGGATAAGCAGGCACTGGGACTTAGCAAAATCCCTTCTGACTACTCCCCTCAACCATCATTCGAACCAGTATGCCCAGATGCTGCCACTCCTCTCCAACAGGTGAGAACCATGCCTCCTGCACACAGGGCGGCCCTCCTCAGGAACCACTGACCACCAGAGGCAGTGTGAGGAACCTTGAGCTGTTTGTCATGAAAATATCTGCTTATACCCAAAATCTTCAAGGTAAACCATACTGTTTCTAAGAAATCAAGGAAAATAAGAATAAGGGAGGGAGAGGATTGAAAAGTACGTACTCTAAGTAAATGATTACCAGACAAAGTTAATTGGCCCTATTTCCCAAATAGATTTCATATTTCCTTTTTTTTTTTAGAATGTTGGCATTTTATTAAAGACAACGAAAGCCTCTCTACAATTTGGTGAAATTAAACAAGGTCAAATTTCGGGATACAGGTAACATTTCAATTTTTTAAAGTAATTTTTGAAAACATCATAAATTGTACATTTAAAATGTGGCTTTATTGTCATATTTTACTAGCACCATCCATAGGAATGTAACAAAAAGAGAAGCCAACAAAAATTTCTTTGACAAAAAACACCACTAGAGTTTTACACATGCTTTTAGAGTCAATAACACCTTACAGTCTAAATAGTTAAGATTTTTAAATTTTAAAATATAAACATAACTCCTCCATATGGTCCAATAGATTTGTACTATATACAATAGCTTTTGTCTTTATAAATTACGCTCTCTTTCAAAACACATTGGATCTTTTGTGAGAGTGAATATAGAATGGTGGTTCTTCAGCACATGGATAAAATCGTTGCAGATGATGATTATGGAAGCAGATTCCAGGCTCTATGCTAGGTATGTAATACAGGTTAGGCCATTTCATCACTCTCAGAACTCCATCTTACAGACGGAAACAGTCTGGTAGTAAGAAGCAGGACTCAACCAAGATCTGACACCAGCTTCCAACTTTATTCTTTCAAGACTTTTTTTTTTTTTGCCAAAATGTAGAGGAATGCCTTTGATTTGTCCTTACTGTCATGTACATCTACAAAAATTCTGATATCATCATTTAAATTCAATTTACTAAACTAACACGGAATCAAAATAGTCCAAGGAGTAAGATGAGGAAATGAAATGGATGGTCAATTGGATCCTTTGCCAAGAGGCCGAGAGACCAAAAGAGCTGGATGGGGGCCAGCTACACTTACTAAACGTTTTGATCAATGACTCCCTAGAAAAGCCCTGAGTAAAGTGGGGGAGTGGGGAACACAATTTCCAATTCTCAAGAGATCCAGGCTTTCTGGACTGATAGAGGATGAATACATATCTACAATTATAGCCCTGAGACAATCTGTAAACATTAAACCAAAAATATGCTGTGAAGTCTTCTTAAAGTCAAATGACAGTTCAGTTTAACTGATAAGGAATAACATGGAGTTAAGCTCTTTAAGAATGACCACTGTGGGATCACACTGACAGCAGTGACTCAAAGAGTTAGTCTGGAAGTTTAAGGAGCAGAGAATCTATGTGAATGAGTGAAGAAGAAATCAGAAGATGGCTGTACATAAAGAATGTAATCTATGTGCATTGAATTCTATATGTAGAAATTGCTGAGTCGGTGACTATTTTGTGTATGCTTTTAGTACCAAGAAAATAATAAATTATTTTTGAATCCTAATAAGTACCGCTTCCCTGGTCATTCCTACAACTTGTATAAAGAAACAAAAGATTCTCTGGAACCCTTTAAAATAAACTTTGCCAAAAATATGTTGAGGATCATTTAAGGTATAATTTATGCACATATCATCAGGGCACTAGAATAACCTTTTAAAATGACAATGAATGCCACCGGTTGTAATAGTTGTGATCTGAATAACCATGGTGCCCTGCAGACTTCAAGTTTTGGGACCAGACTTAGGAAATATGCAGCAGATAGAATCATATCCTGAAAACAAACAGACACACAAAATCATTGCTGTCAGTCAGCTCTGCTCATTGCGCCCAGGGAAGGCAGAGCAGAACTGCCTCGTTGGGTTTCCAAGGCTGTAATTCTTCCTGGGAGGAGAAAGACTCATCTATTTCCCATAAAGTAGCTGCTGGCTTCAAAACTGCAGAACTTGTGGGTAGCAGGGCCAGCATGCAAGCCACTAAGCTACCCAGATTCCACGCTTCACAGGGCTTTTTGGTCTCCACCGGGGTACATGTGGGGATCTAGAGATGTGTTTTCAAGAACCTCCCAAAGCCATTCTATGAAGCTCTGACTCAAGGGTAGCCTGGGAGTCCTCTGCTCCCCAGAGGACCATCTGAGCGACATCCCAAGAATAGGACAGAAGCCTGGGTCCGGCAAGCAGGAGAGGGAAAGGAACTCAAGGAGAAACCAAAGAGCTACCATTTCCAACCTGTCCCTGAGCCCACATCAGAGGGAAGTGTTTGGTTTCAAAGGACTTCCGGCGGTGACTCTAGTTGCTAAAAGCCAGAAGAAAAAGATGTTCCCAAGTAGTCATTACTGCGAGGGAGTCGCTGTCAAACTTAAAAGCAAGATTTGCCACAGATAAGCTACCATACAGTGAATTCACTCAGAGAAGCCGAGAGCTGGCATGATATACCTGTTTCACCCTACAGCATGTTCACCAAGAAAAATAATGTTCTGCCAAGGAACAGCTTAATGACACAGGAAATTTCTATACCTGATAAGGTCACAGCTAGAGACAAAAGTGGCCCCAGTGCCACACCAGGATATATATTCCAACGCCTGTTTCCAAAAGAAAAAGCAACCCATTTTCCAAGGACTGGAAAGACGGCCTCGGTTCCAGTCCGGGTTCTGCCTCCAGCTCCCTGACCTTGAAATTCTGAATAAGTCACAGAGCATGGAGCCAGCCTGGGTCTGAGAGAAGGGGAACTGATTTGACCAGTCTGAGATTCTCAATTTCTCTCCCATGGAACATGAACCAGTGCCTCACACTCTGGCTTTCTGTAGCAAAAATAAGATAATAGATTTAGATTCCCCAGATTTTTTCCTGTAATTTTCTATCCCATACCTGTGGGGCTTAACGCTAGTGTGAGTGAGCAGAAACTGATTTCTCACAGAAAAGGAACAGATTTTGTGTTTGTTTCATTCACAATCTCAGGGTTGGAATTTTAAACGTTTTACCAACATCAGTCATATTTAAGGCTGGTAAACTGATTCCAGGTTTAAGTGATAGATCTAATAGATCAGGTCTTCATAAGGGTCCACTCAACAGCCCCCAGCTTCCTGGTGCTTGGCCACATGAAACAGATTTGAGATGAAAAAAGGCAGCAGGCCTGGTGGGGTAGTGGTTACACATTAAACTGCTAATGTCAAGGTCAGCAGTTTGCAATCGCCAGTTGTTCCATGGAAGAAAGATGAGTCTTTCTATTCCTGTAAAGATTTTTTATTTATTTTACTGGGGCTCTCACAGCTCTTATCACAATCCATACATATATCCACTATGGCCAAATACATCTGTGCATGTGTGGCCATCGTCATTTTCTTTTTTTGCTTGTTTGTTTTTTTGTTTTTTGCATCACTGCCCTCTTTTGGGAGTGGGAGCATCATCATTTACAAAATACTTTCTTTCTACTTGAGCCTTTGGTATCTGCTCTTCTTTTTTTCTTTCCCTCCTCTGCCCTCCCTCCTCCATGTCCCATGGATAATTTATTATTATTTTTCTTTTTTCTGTCTTACATGAACCATTGTCTCTCTTGACCCACTTTTCTACTGTCCATCCCCCTGGGAGTGGTGGGGGGGGGGGCGCGGCTATACATGGATTATTGTGATCAGTTCCCACTTGCTCCCATCTCTTCCCCATTCCCTTACTGTGTTAGTCATCTAATCTGGTATCAATTTGAGGATTATGAGTGTAGGGATGGAGTCTAGCAGGTCTATCTGGAGGCGCCTAATGAGATCTCTGTGTGGGCAGGGCTTTCTCCTCTGAGAATTCTGGGAAATCTGGTACTTCCTTCTTGGAAGCAGGAAACACTCTCTGACTGCTCGTTCCCTTGAAGACACTCCACTGACAATGCTGGCTCCCTGCAAGGCATCTCTGAGGAGAAGCCACATTGACCTACCCTGATGCAGCCAGAAACTTGGACCTAGAGAAGTCACGTGGCGACTCCTGCAAATGCTGAGATACTTACAAAGCCCGGGACCCAAAGACTTTCCACCCACTGGCTTATGATAGTTCTGCATTTGGTGTCATTGCATGTGTTTCATGAGTATAAAGAGGACTTTATAGATTGGTGTCAGACATATGGGTTATTATCGGACTTATGACCTTGGACTGGTCTGGGTTGGTACGTTTTCTTAATGTACAGTTGTTCTTGTATATAAAACTCTTTCTTATACAAATATGAGTGTTTATGAATTTGTTCCTCTAGTCTACTCAGACTAACACACTTACCCTCCTAGTATCTCTGCTCCCCTTATTGGTCCTGAGGAGTTTGTCCTGAATTCCCTGTGTTGTAAGCTCTTATCTGTATCAGTGTACATGTTCTAGTCTAGCCAGATTTGTAAGATAGAATTGGGATCATGATAGTTGGGGGAACAGGGGGTAAAACTATTAAAGAACTAGAGGAAAGTTGTGTGTTTTGTCACTACTATACTGCACCCTGTCTGGCTTTTCTCTTCCTTGTGGCCTTTCTGACATGTGGTGTCCAATTGACTACTGATGGACTTTGGGTCTCCACTTTGCCCTCTCCCTCGTTTCCACTGATATAGTAGTTGTTTTGTTTTGTGTCTTTGATGCTTGATCCTTGATCCCATCGATCATGATCACAGTCTGGTGTGGTTCTTCCATGCAGGCTTTGTTACTTCTTAGCTAGATGACCACATGCTGTTTACCTTCAATCCTTTAAGATCCCAGATGCTACATCTTTTGATAGCCAGGCACCATCAGCTTTCTTCACCATATTTGCTTATGTACTCATTTTGTCTTCAGAGAGGTCAAGGAAGGTGAACATCACAGAGTGCTGTTAGTAGAACCAAGTGTTCTTGCCTTGATGGAGAACTTGAGTGGAAGCCCAATGGTCATTTGCTCTCATAATACTTTATAAATATATGTACACAGATCTATTCCCCTATCATTATCTATAAATGTATTTACATATATATATGCCTGTATTTAGACCTCTATAAAAGTCCTTTGTCTCCCAGTTCTTTCCTCTATTTCCTTTTACTTTCTGGTCCTACTATCATGTTTAGTCTTTATTCAGGCTTTGGTAATTCCTCTCAACTACATTGCCCTTCATCGACCCCCCTACCCCCATCCCAAGCATCTATGCCCTCTTTGCCATCAATTTTAGATCACTTATTCTTCCCTTCATGTAAATATTTACAGTCTCAGAAACTCATAAGGGCAGTCCTACCCTACCGTGTATGGTCACGATGAGCCAGAATTAACACAGTGACAGTGAGTGAGTGTGTGAGTCTAGAAACATCTAAGAAGTGGCTCTGAGGAAAAGAGCATGCAGATGATGAGTGTACCTGTACAGAGCCTCCAAGGAGAAGGAGTCCCCTCCTTGGTCTCCAAGTTTGGGGCCACACCAGTTCTCACTTCATTTTCAATAACCTTGTACGAGTCCTGTCCTCCTCTTCTCTCTTTCCCCAAGTTGCACCCCGACAGCATCTGAAAACAAGCTTTATAAACATTCCTCCAGTGCCACAAAGAGTGGGAGCAAACACACGAGAAGTAAAGGGGGTGTCCAGTCAAAGCTGCAGACACACATGCTTTAGAGGCAGAGTTTACAACAGCAAATGATAGTGAGTGTGCAGTCCAGGTCCGGGATAGGGAAAATTTTGAGACAGAATAACCATTCCTGTCCCTCACAGAATTTTAAAAATTCTCCAAGAGTCATAAACCCATGCTTACAAAGAGAGGAAATAGCCGTTATCCAAATAATAGCCTTCACTAATTTCTTTACGTCCTAACTCCCCCATAGAAATTTTATAGATGAAACTATAATCAGAGGCACATGCACACACTGAAAGAGTCGCATATGGCTCCTGAATCAGTTTGCCACCCCTGGTCTAGATAAAACAAATGACCCTCCCTGTATTAGTCCAGGTAGACTAGAGAAACAAAATCATAGGCACGCATATAGATATAGGGGAATGGTTTAGATACAAGAGGAATGGTACATTGAGAAAGCATCCCTGCCCAGGCCAGTTCAAAGTCATAAGTCCGATATTAACCCACATACCCGATATCAGTCTACAACGTCTCCTACGAAGTCACAGGCTAGTGGGTGCAGAGTCACCCACTGCAGACCCCAGCAGGGGTCTCCCCAGGGGTCCTCGCTTCCAGGGCTCAGGGTCCATTAACAGCATCCAGTGGTGGTAGAAGCAACTCAGCGCTGACTGGGGCCTCCACATGGTTTCTCCAGCTTCAGAGGTCTGGTCCCATCAGGGTAAGGGCGTGTGGCTTCTCTTCCGGTAACTCCAGCTCCTCGGACACTGCCATCTTGTCTTGTCTGTAGTTCGTTGTCTCTGAGACTAACTCCCAACAACTGGGAAGATAGCTTCTCATCTTCACAAGGGAAATATCACGAGATTTCCCATTAGTCTCAGGAGAGAGCTATGCCCACACAGAGGCCTCATTGGCTATTCAATGGCTATCTCCAGATTAACAGGCTAGACTCCACCCCTACATCTCAATCATGAAATTAACATAAGCACACAATCGCCACACTCACAAAGAAAGGGGCTTCAAAGGGCATGGAATTATGTTGTATCTCATGTGCTTAAATAGCACATGGAACAGATTTCCAGGCCTACCCACCCATATTATGTGAGGTTCTCAAGTTAGTCTGAAGTCCCAGGAAAGGAAAACATATTCACCTCACAACCTGCATTCCTAGGGGAAACATGCTGTGTAAATATGAGCCATGCTTAAAAAATGGTCAATTAGGCTTGGCGACAGAATATTTAAGAGAATGTCATATCATGTAACAAACACATACCAGAAATAAGAGATAATGGAACACTGTCCAAAGGCCTTTAAAATAAATATTTAAAAGTTAATAGAAAACATTAATTTCGTAATACAACAACAAGACAATATAATAGAAAACAGGTGGCTTGGGAAAATAGAAATTCCAGAAATGAAAAGATGTAATTATTAATGTTGATAACTCAAGGATGGATTGAATAGTAAACCTGACAAAGGTTTAAAAAAAGAATTAGTAAATTGGAAGGAAACACTCAAGATGACTCATAGTGGGAGAGAAAGACAGAAAATATGAGAGACAACTCCAGAAATATGGAAGAGAGTGTGCCAATCCAACAAGAAAGGGATTATATGAAGGGGGAGGAGTGACTATTGAAACAGACACAAACAAAACATTAATCAGAATGAAAGATCATCCTCAACCTAGCTATGCCATCCAAGTACCAAGCAGAAAAAGGAAGAGTTGTTCCAGTCGACACAAACCTTACTAGATGTGTAAAAAAAAGAAATTCTAGGAGAAAGAAGGTCTCGATGGTCCCCAGTGACTACTGGTTGAAATGATAGTCGCCCATTTCTGGGCTGCCACTCTGTGCCGGGCACAAACCTAAGGAAACATGACAGGTATAATCACCACTTTTTATTTTAAACTTTCCTAACAGTCTAGAACAGTGGTTCTCAACCTTCCTAATGCTACAACCCTT
Source organism: Nesogale talazaci (assembly GCA_004026705.1). Lineage (NCBI taxonomy): Eukaryota > Metazoa > Chordata > Mammalia > Afrosoricida > Tenrecidae > Nesogale > Nesogale talazaci. The sequence goes on along the minus strand of PVJH01017640.1, from coordinate 6,036 downwards.
TAATACAGTTTCTCATGCTGTGGTGACCTCCAACCATAAAATTTCTTCTGTTGCTACTTCCTAACTGTAATTTTGCTACTGTTATGAATTACCATGTAAATATCTGATATGCAGACTGTCTTTACATTGTTACAAATTGAACATCATCAAAGCATAGTGATTAATCACAAAAACAATATGAAATATTTATTCCTAATTAAAAATAAATGAAATATTGTCTTAAAGCATAGGCTAGCATAGGTAACAGTCTTGATATAACAACTGTAAACTACAGTGCTACCTTTTGGGACAGTATGGGTGAAAATCCAACATCAGTGAGAAGGTGGAGATAGCTTTCTTACCAGATCAGCATATCTGCATGCCAGCGGACCCACCAGGAGACGGATAGAGGTGCAGTATCTGGCTTCCTAAGACCATAGGAAATATGTGTTTTCCGATGGTCTTAGGCGACCCATGTGAAAGGGTCATTCAGCCCCCAAAGGGGTTGTGATTCTCAGGTTGAGAACCTCTAAGCAAATGTCTTGAGAATGATGATGGCAACAAATACACAAATGTGGTTGGTGTACAATGGATGGATGGATAGACTGTAATAAGAGTTCTATGAGCCCTCAATAAAATGATGAAAAATATATTCTCATTTGATAGATAAAGAAACAGATTCAGAACAAGATTAAGTAAAGTACTTAAGGTCACATATTTAAAACTCAAGTTCAGATCTGTCCATAAATCCTTGCACCTTATTGATATTAATAACCTCCTACCACAAGCAACTGTTACTATTTCATTTGTAACATGAAAATAAGAAGATTTGGGAGGACAAAGATTTGAAGAGTAATTTTCCTAGGTAACAGGGTCAGTCCGTAGCAGCATTCAGTAAGTAGCAACCTCGAGCTATCTTATTCTAGAAGCAGTGGGGTTTTTGTTTTGTTTTGGTCTTTGTTTTTGCTGTGATCCTTCATCTATCAGTGGATGCCTCTGTTTCTTCCCATGTAAAGGCAATGCTGGCTCTTCTCCCAGGTGCTTCAGTGCCCTGCCACGTGGCCAGCCTCTCGCTGCCCCAAGGCTGTTGTTATTGAAGTTAGGTGCCCCCAAGTCGATTCCCAGACACAACAGAACAAAACACTGCCCCATTCTGGGCCATGCTCACAATGGTCATGTTGGAGCCCACTGTGGAAGTCACTGTGACAATCCACTGTGTTGTGGGTTTCCCTCTTTTTCACTGCCTCTGGATACTTGTCACAGCCGTTTTCTTTATCTTCCCTATCCTGCCTCATCTGGCTCCTGATAATCTCAAGTGTAAACCCTCCCAGGTTCTTTCCCCCTGTCGTGCCAATCCTCAGCCCAATTCATTTTCCACAGTGTCACCAGGAGGATCTTTTAAAAGTCAAATCCAATCAGTATCAAATAAGCAAATCTTACACTTCCCCTCTGTATCAAAAGAAACCCTTCAACATATAGGAAGACATTCTAGGACCCAATGGTCCCACCTAGCGCTCGCTACTCCCTCCATATGACATGTGTTCTTTTGTACCTTTGCAAGCATTATCGACCTAGAACACCTACCGGTCTTTCTGGAGAGACCCGGCCTGAGCATTGTGCTTCTGTGCAACTCCCCGCCCGCTCGCTTGAGACTTAAATGCTCTCTCCTTGCTGCTCCCAGCACAACATACATCAGGAAACACAAACACTTCCCTTCAGCCACCAGTCTGTTTCAGTAACACTTCCCTTCAGCCATGAAGGGAAGTCTGTTCGAGTTTATTAATTCCCGCTTTTTTCTCGTGTTTTTAATACCTAGTTAAAGTGCTGGGCTTGCACTGTAGGAAGTCAAAAAGTACTGAAAGAGCAGCAGACTGCTTGGATGGCTGGAGAGACTTCCTTCCAATAGCTATGAAATCCATCGTCCTAGCATCAATTCCAACTCGCCGCGACCGAGCACTCTGACCGAGTGCTGTCGGAGTCTCCAAAAAGAAGGCCCGCCGCCAGAGTCGTCACCCATGCATGGCTAACCGCAAGACCAGCAGCCCCGCCAAACCACCCGCTGCTCCCTGCGACAAAGGGCTTTCTACTCCCATAAAGAGTTACAGGCTCTGTAAACCAAGGGGTGGTTCTGCCCTGTCCAGCAGGGCGGCCCTAAGTTGGAGTTGACAGTGGTGGTAGTGAGTAGAGAGGGTTCCCAAGATTATCAACCTTCACGGAGGCAGACTGGCACAGCTTTGCCAACAGAAGGACTGGTGGGTTCGAACCAGCTGACCTTCCAGTTAGCAAGCAAACATTTCACAGCTGTGCCCCCAGGTCGCTTCTAGAGTGCTTATAACGTGATCCTATCTAGACAGCACATGCGCTACAAAGTGGCAGATTTCTATTTCATGGCTTCCTGTTACATTCCTGTGCATTAGCAGGAATGTAGGATGCCTTTCCCCCTCCCTCCCACCCTTTGAATTTTCCTCTTAGAAAGGCTGGAGTTCTGATCAATTCCACTCCAACCAGTTCCACTCCTCTCCTTAAATGCCCGAGGCGCTGCAAACCTGTGAGACTAAAAGGAGTCCCTTTAAAGGTTACCATTTACCAGAATCGTACCCACAACCTAAACTAGCGTCCTACCTCACTTATGCCACTTCAGGTAGAAGAAATTGGGAGTGAAGGATCACTTCTCTACTAACACAGGTACATCTTTTTAGTCGAGGAAATGAAGAGTGCATGTTAAATAACGAGTGCTGTGCACTTATACAAATCAGAAAGAGGATCATCCTGGAGAAAAAATCCTATGATTTCATTTCAGAAATTCCAAATTTAGATTTCAACTATTCATTTTCTCTGCTGGACTTACTGAAGTTGAAATAATCCGTTGCATTCTTCAAATACCAGTCAGAACACATCTACGACATACTTTTAAAGGTTTCCAAAAATGAGGGTAATGTAGATGCCAAATAAGGACTCTGTTTCTAAGTATAAATGTAATATGACCACTGTAGGCAAGGTCAAAATGATTCAAAGGAAATCTACTTTTGAATATTGAGAGAGGAAAAAAGTGCACTCGTTTTCTTTCATTTCTAAGGAATTTTAGTTAACAAAAGAACAACAATCATACTTGATATTTTTAATTTTATTTGGACATGTACTGACAAGAAGAAAGAAGACTCTGTCATGGGAATTCTAAGACGTCCTAAGTCATAGAAACTAACATTTGAAAAAGATACTAGGATTTGGAAAGAATTTGTGGATTTTATTATAGATTCTGGAATCCATTTTCTATAAGAAAAAAAAAACACACTGTCCAAACTTCTAGAGCAACCTAAACATAAGCAGCATTAAATAAACCTGACATAACCGGGGGTAAGTTCAGAACTACAAAACTTATTTTTGAAATGAGCTGTGCTCGAAGAGATTCAGGCTACCTGAATCCTTTATAATAACCAGTAAGCATGCTATTCAATTTCAGGAACGCAAATCTTTTTTAATAGTCAGGAGACACACTTTATTTTGAAGAAGGATATGCAGTTCCCATCCTTTCCTTGACTGTTTGCTCTCAACATCCTTGAAAAAAAAAAAAAAAAACACCTCACTGTCATCCATTCAATCCTGCTGATTCACAGTGACCCCACAGGACAAGAGAGAACTGCCTGTGGGGGGGTTCTTTCCATGGCACAGAAAGTCTCATCTTTCACCCGTGAAGCGGCTGGTGATTTTGAATTGCTGACCTTGAAGTTGTCAAGGGTACTGTCTTGCGGGGATCCACAATCAATGTTCATGCAAGCAGCCATCAAGAGACCAACGGCCTCATTGCCTTGAGTAACTCTGAAGCACAAGACCTCTTGAAAGTGATGAAAAACAAGGAGACTACTTTGCTAACAACGTGCACCTGACCCACCCACGCGGTCTTTTCAGTTACCTCACATGCATATGAAAGAGGGACCAAAAAAAAAAGAAAAAAGAAAACATGGACAATGAAGAGGGAGGAGCCAAGAAATAAGGTGACCAGATGTCTCACTTTTTAACAGTCTAACAATGCCCTGCGGCATTTCAAAATTAACATAAATATATTACAATACTATTTTTGCACTCTATGAACATTTCTGTTGCTCCACATAGACCAAAATTGTAATCAAGAACCCCCCTCTCTTCGGTCAATGGTGTCCCGCTTAAGATCTGGTCACTTTATAAGGATCGATGCATTTGAATTATGGTGCTGGAGAAGAATACTACAAGCCCCACAGACTGCCGAAAGAACAAGTCTGTTTCAGAAGCACGGGAAGAATGGTCCTGAGAGGTGAGGATGGCAGGGATTGCCACCAGGGGCTCCTACATAGGCACTCTAGTGAAGATGGCACAGAGCCAGGCAGTGTTTTCCTCTGTTGCGTCCAGAGAACTGTTCTAAAGGCAGCTAAACAGCAATAACAACTGCAGACTCACTTTCGAGTGACCACGTATGGCACGGGAGAACTGTTCCTGATGGTATCCATGGCTGGAAATCTTTACAGAAACAGATGCCATCTTACTCCCAGGCAACAACTAGCGGGATCAAACCACCAACCTTTCAGCTAGCAGCTCAAGGCTTACATCCCTGTGCCCCTGGGCCTCCGAATCTTTAAAATGCTCCAAAGAACAAAAATGTGGTTCCTGGCTAACTTCAAGGTCAACAGTCCCAAAATACCAGCCACTCCTTAGGAGAAAGCGGAGGCTTCCCGCTCCAAAAGAGACACAGTCTGGGAGACCCGCAGGGTGTTTCTGCCCTGTCCAGTAAGGTTGCAGTGAGTCGGAGCCGAGAGACTTCATAGTCCTGAATCAAAGTGCTATTGAGCTCAACGAGGAAATTCTTTCCCAGAGGCCTGTCACTGTGGCTTTGATGAAGATGTTTCCATGTAAAGAATGTTAGTAAAAGAGACATAGCCCCAGTACAATGCAGCTGTTTCTAAGGGAATCAATGCAGATAGAAAAAAAAGATAACAGCATTACCACACTCCAGGTCTGCGAGAAACTGGAAACAGCGGTTGCATAATTTCATTGCAGGGATTGCCTCACTCAAGTTCAACTTTCCTATTTACATTGATTCTCTAATGATCCTACCCTCTAGGGACAAAGCCCTTTAGAAATAAATCTGAATTTGTTGTACCATTCATACAGAGTCAGACACATCGCTGCTCTCCAATCGCCATAAAGTAACCAATAGCAAGCTCTTTAATAGCAATAATTATTTTTCTAGTAATGCTTTTATGGTACTTCACATGTGATCTAAGCAAATTTAGACATATTAAATTATTAATCCACATACCCCCCAAAAAAATAAAGACTGGCCGTGCTATTATCATGTCATTTTGTACACCAAGTAGAACCCGCTGCCATCAATTTGGCTTTGCTCTGTGGGTGTCAGCGTGGGACTGTGCTCTGTGGGGTTTTCAGCAGCTGCTGCTGTAAAAGAAGGTCTCCAAGCCCTTCCTCCAAGGCCGCTCTGATGCCCACAGAGTGCATTAGTCCAGTGAAAAAATTGGTAAACCACATTAAAATGCTTTTCAATTAACAGCTGGAGTGAGTAAAATTGATAAATCCTCATGTAGATATAGAAATGAAGTGAAATTCAAGATGATAGACCCTGATGATCACACTTAAAGCTGAGAGAGATAAAGTACAATAATGGCATTATTTCTCGGTAAAAGTTGACGAAGTTGCAGGTTAACAGCAGCAGGTGAGTTCACTAAATACTTCCAACCTGTGGTCTCCAAAACCCCCAACCAAACTCACTGCCGCAGACGCATAGGGACCCTATGGAACCGGGTAGAAGCAGTCTTTCTGTGGGTTTCTGGGACCAGAGTAGAATGCCTCATTGTTCTCCCAAAGAGTGGCTGGTGGTTTCAACCTGCTAACTTGGAGGTGAGGAACCAGAGAGTAACCACTACAGCACCAGGGCTGTACAGCAACTGTAGAACTGTTCCGAGTGCAGGAAGTGAACAAAGAAAGGGATCTGGCAAAACTTGTTTTCAACTCAGGCAGAGGAGCCTGAGGTTGTGCAAAGTAAAGGAAATGTCCAAAAACTCAGGAAAA
>PVJH01017639.1:0-47329 GCA_004026705.1 Nesogale talazaci | reverse complement strand
GATCTATCATAAACTTAAGTTCTGTCCAGATTCCCTAGGAGGAAAAAAAACAACTGTGTGTCTCTTAGACTCTCAGAGTAATCTATATGCACAGAAATTACTACTTATGATTTGAGGGGAGAAGCTGTGCCTTCCCATTTCCCATCCCCCACACCTATGACCATCTGACACTTCAATGCCTGATACACGTTTGTTCACCTGATGAACGATGTGAACAAATAACAATGAAAGCAAAACCACATGAATGAATGAAGACTTTATCTTCACATGTCCAACCAGCTGCCCTCGAGTCCATTCCAAACCACGGCAACCTCATGTGTGTCATCAGAGGAGAAGAGAGTAGGGCCGCCAGTCAGTGTCTGTTTTTCAGGATTCTATCTCCAAGTCTTTCTTCTAAGGTGTACTTGAACCTCCAACCTTTTGGTTGTGTAGTTGAGTGATTCATTGCTTGCATCATTTGGGTATCCTGCCGCGTACCATGTGCCCAGTTCCAATTGGACTGTTCTTGTGTTTTCAGCAGAGGAGAGATTCCAGAAGGACCCCAAAGGACAGACACCAACAGGTTTTGTTGACCAAGGCCACAGCCCACCACCTTTGTCCTCCCCCCTTTCAACAACAGCAGGAAGCACTTACCACACGGCCAGCACTTTGGATATGTGGTCAGATTGAATTCTCACAAAAGCAATTCTCTTCCCCCACCCCCTGCCACTTAAAGATCAGAGAATCACAGCATAGATGCCATCCCCAAGATCATGGATAGTTTTAGAAGGTGGAGCTGGGATTCCAACCCAGGTCTGCCTGGTTCCAGTAGAATTGTTGCATATGACCCTGCCTGCCTTCTAGCAAATCTTTGTTAAGTGTCTTCAGAGCGTCAAGTTTGAGGCCATGACCTTCATGTACCACTTGGCCATCCTCACAAAGATCCAATGCAGGGTCCCAGCATCTCCACTAGGAGCTATGGTGGCACCATGAGCAGTCCAAATGCAACAACTGCTCCGTGGGGAAAAGAGGAGGCTCTCTGTGCCCATGAAGATTTCCAGTCTCAGAAGCTCGAGAGAGGGTCAAACATGATTGGTGGCCACTTCCAGGCAGTGGATTATTTGGGGGGCGGGGTTGAAAGGGAACAAGAGGTCAAGCATTGGGCTGTCGTTCACAAGGTTAGTGACTCACAGCCACCAGCTGCCCCTCAGAGTGACAGGTGGATTTGAACTGTGGACCTTTGGGTTAGCAACTGGACACTTTAAACACGGTGTCACTGGAACGTCTCTTGGTAGAGATGACAGCCCTCCTCAGTGGCACACAGGGTCTCCAGGGACCTCACCTGGGCAAGGTGAGGCAGCAGGGGCAGGAGCCCTGACCCTGCCTCAGGCTTCTGGGGGATGGTGCCTTATGGAAGGGTTGGCAGGAGCTCAGGCAGGTGGGGGTAGAACGAGAGGCCCCTAAAGCCTTTCAGACAAGTTACTGATTTCACTGTGACGTAGATGCTCCCCGCTGCCTCCCCACAGGACACCTGTGACATGGACTAAGATGGAGAGGGGACGTGGCCAGCTGGGGGGAGGTGGAGGTGTTAGGAGAGGAGGCCCCTCCCCCCCTAAATCTTCCCCCCTCTTAACTCAAGAGCATCCACTTCTGTAATTCTCCCCTTTCCCCTCCCCAACAAGCACACACTCCCACGGACCACCAGGCCCAAGCTGCTGACGCAGAAAGGAGTCCTCTGGGGACCAATCAGCCGGTTAAAGAAGGAAAAATAAAATGTAGAGCAAAATTCATTTCACTTGGCAAGCGATGCTTCAGGAAAGGCATAAATATTGGGTCTGCAACTTTATGTCCCTCCAGAGAGCGGCTCTGGAGAAAATTAAAACAATGCAAGGTTTAATTATTAAAAGCCAAACATCTCTGTACATATCTCCACCGCACTCCCTTCTGGTCCAAAGTTTAAAAAACAAGCTCCCAGAGAAAATGGATGTGTAATGGCCCGCTCCTTCCCACCCAGACTACACTTTAAATCATGCCCGGTCATGTCTCATCCAGGAGAGTAAAGCCAGGGGGTTCTGAAGGTGGGAGGGGAGGGTTCAGCTGGAGCAATAGCCAGGTCTTGCTTCAGACAGCCTGTACTGGCTAGTTATTTCTCAGCTAGTCTCCGGGATGAGCTACTGAGAAGGGTGTTGATCTAAACGGACCAGTTTCCCTGTTCTTCTTTTGCAGAAGGCTTTAAGTCGATCATGGGAGAGATCCATGCATTCAACAACTGCCCGCAGAAGGCCCACCATGTTGTCGCTATGAAGCAGGGGTGGTTCTGGGGTTGAAGCTTCAGCTCTCATTCGGGAGACCGCACTCCCAGCCAGGGTCCCTCATAGGCAGCCATCTCCATCTGTCAGTGGGGGCCTCGCATGGGGCCATGTGATGAGCGGGCTTTCGGGGGGCTTCCAGATTCAGAGACAGTAGGAAGAAAGGAGCTGGTGACCTCCTTCTGAAAACCAGCCGACAAAACCCAATAGATGCAAGGGTCTGATGGGCCCCTGACAGTGGGTGTTTTGTTCCACCATGCATCCCACTGTAAGAGTCTGTTTCAGAATCTTCTCCTTCTGCCACTGATCTAAGCCAGGTGCGTGCATCTAGATCCGCAGGTACTTCTGGCAGCTTTTCACTCATCAGTAAGAGCAGAGACGGTTCTTCCTCCTCCCAGAGGGCACAGGGAAGCTTTGCTTAGTGGAAGTCCTCATGAGTGCTACCCATGGGCATCCCGCACCCGCATCTCTCCTGGCAACCCGTGAGTTGGGGGCCAATGTGAAGGCAGCTAACGACGTCATCCCACTAAATGCTAAGGGTAAAGGGGCTGTCCCCCTTCAACACCATATGCTAAGGAGACATCTGGATGGTTCTAGGTGCCCCTGAAAGCCCCACCTGCAAGGTGACTCCCTCCCTGGTTGGGTAGAGACCACACCAACCATTCCTTCACCACTGCTGAGAAGGAGGACTGACAAGCCTCCTAGGGACCCCTCTTCTCTGACTGCTTGGTGTTGTTGCTTTTAGGCACCCTCGGGTCAGTTCTGACTCAGATCGAGCCCGTGTACAACAGGATGGATCACCGCCCAGTCCTGGACTGTCCTCACCCTTGTTCTCGTGCCTGAGCCCATCGATGCAGCCACAGTGTCCATCCGTCTCGTTGACGGCCTTCCTCTTTTCCACTGCCCCTCCACTTTGCCAAGCACAATGTCCTTCTCCAGGACTGGTCTCTGCTGAGGACACGTCCAAAGTACACGAGACCAAGTCTCTCCATCCTTGCCTCTACGGAACATTCTGACCATACTTCTTCTCAGATGGGTTTGTTTGTTCTTGAATTCCTTGGTTCTTTGGATATTCTTCTCCAGCACCATCATGCGAATGCATCGATTCCTCTTCTGCTTTCTTTAGTGGGTGTCCAGCTTCCACGTGCAGATGACTCGATCGAAAGCAGCGTGGCTGGGGTCAGGTGCACCTTCGTCTTCAGAGTAACACCCTTGCTCTTAAGCGCTTCAATGAGATCTTGTGAAGCAGATTGTCCTCGTTCAGGGCGCCCTTTGATCTTTGCAGCTTCTACGAGCACTGACTGTGGATCCAAGCAAGATGGAGTCCTTGACAACGTCAATCCTTGCTCTCTTTATCACGATGCTACCTACTGGTCCAGATGGGAGGACTGGGGTCTTTACCTGGAGTCGCCATCCAGACTGAAAGCTGCTTCCCTGGATCTTTACCAGCAGGTGCTTTGAGTCCTCTTCATGCTATCACGAGCCCAGTGGAAAAAACCTAACCTGGATCGGCATGTGGACAACGTTTGGGCAACACAGAAGTCCAGGTGCCCAGTGAAGCCTAAAGTCTGTGGTTTGGGAGGCAGGACAGATGAGAAAGATAAAGCCCAAATTCTGTGGTTTGGTAGGCAGGACAGATGAGAAGAATAAAGGACAATAAAGGGACAGGCCTGCAGAGCAAAGAACAAAGACTGCTGGTGCCCCACAGTCCAGCCTTTCCCACCAATGACCTTCTCCCAGAGGCATACTACTAGTTGGAATCCCAGAGGTCGATGAAACTGGGCCAAGCCTGGGCTTAGAGGAAGCTGTTCCCTGTGACCCAGAGAACCCTCTTGGAGAGAGTTCAGGAGAATGCCCTGCAGTCTCTTCCTGGATGTCCTTTGGGTTGAAAATGATAAGACCAGCTGGTGATGAGTGGATTCTGTGTGTCAGAGTCCATCTGGGCTCCAGAGGGGTTCACGACTGGTGTTTGGGAAACGGATCGCCAAGTCTCTCTTCCTGGGCCTGATGGAGAGATCTGAAGCTCCACCCTGCTGTGTAGTAGGCAAGCTCTTAATCGTCAAAAGTTCCACCCTTGGGAGAAAGGTCACAGAAGAAGGTAACACATCTTCTCGGGGAACCAGCAGCCAGATAGGCCTCAGCCATGGGTCAAATCCCCAAAGACCCCAACCAACCAGGAAATTCTGGCGCTGGGGAATTAGCTTGGCCGCATATGCCTGCACAAGGATGAATCAGCACCAAGAAAAGAGAGAGCATGAGCGGCCAGGAGATGAGCCTCCTGGACACAGGTGGAGCCAGGTGGGACCCTCACGGCCACCCCCCAGACCCACCACTGCCAAGTTGATTCCCACTCACAGGGACCCTGTAGGGCAAGAAGGGGAGATGCCTCATGTACCGGGTTTCCAAGGCTGAACATCTTTCAGAAGCATTCTACCTCCTCTTTCTTCCTCTGGGTGGCGGAGGGACTCAAACCATAACGTAGTTATGAGGGCATAACTACCACCCCACCAGGGCTTTGGGGGTTCCCTTCAGAGTTCCTTAGAAACTAAAGTCCGTGGGTGTCTTAAAGGCAGCTCAGGCTAGCCAGAGAGAAGGAGGCTGAAGCAGAAAGCAGGGATGATTTATCTCTGAGGAGGACTGCTGTGACTGCTGAGTAATTAGATGTACCCATCTTTATCAGTATGCAAAGTCGCTGGGCCTGGCAGGCCCCCCACGCTGCTCAAAGGGCAAGAAGCCAAGAGTGCAGCGAGAACCCCCATAACTCACTCCCTGTGTGTCCGCCGACCCCCCCCCCCAGGCCCCTGCGGTTCACCTGAGAGTTTTCTTGGGGATGGAATGTTTACTTCCTACCTTCCCTGGCTGGGTCAGGCCCAGAGCCCCTCCTCAGCAGGGCTTGGGTACCTGCCTGCACAAGTTTTAGTCAAGTATCTACTACTGATTTAGCCAAGTGGCTTCTGCAGTGGGCCAGGGATCCTGTCCTGGCAGGAATCCAGGGAGTTTTGATTACCTGTTGGCCTTATAACCACAAGGTCAGCTCTTCCAAACCATCAGTCACCACAAGGACGAAAGATGAGGCTTTCTGCTGTCATAAAGAGTTACAGTCTGGGAAACCCACTGGGGTGGTTCTCACCTGAGCTACAGGGTCGCTATGAGACAGTTTTCATATTCTTTTTTTTTTTTCAGCAATATACTGGGTTTCTTCTTTTCCTTTTGAGTACCTTCCTGGTGGTAGTTTGCTCTTCCAAACCCTGTAGCAAAGAAGGTGCTTTAAAGAAAACTGCAGCTAGATCCTCACGAACGCCAGGCCCTAGCAGGCTGGCCAGAACCGCTACATTTATTCATCACTGCTGTCTCGATCATCTAGTGAATGTATTTGACAATCAATGTCTTGTCTGTGTTCATCTGAATAGGTGTGCATATGCATGTGTGTGTGTGTGTGTAAGGGGGGGGGGGCTTCAAGAAACTCATGAAAAAAATGGAACTAAAAGATACCAACTTTTTTCAATGAACTTTTTGAAGCATATATATACATATATACATATATATACATGTATGCAGTGGTTACCCTTTGAATTGCTAGCCACGCGGTCAGTAGTTTGAAATGACTCATCAGTTCGCAAAGTTGTTACTGCCATAGAGAGTCACATTCTCAGAAACTCACAGGGGCAGTTCTACCCTAGCCTATAGGATCGTGGTCACTACAAGTAGGTATCGCTTGATGACAGTGAATGTTACACACACACACACATACACACACACACACAGGATTCCTCATGATAGTAGGAGTCGGGAAGTCCTGGATCCATGACTGCATCCACCCAGCAAAATCATCAGCACCAGCCCCCATCACGCAGTTCCCCAGCACGAAGCCATCACTGCAGCCTTGTTTGAAGAGGAAACGAGATCAAAACAAAAGCTTGAATGTCCACCCGCAGGAGAACGAGTAGACAATTGTGGCAGGTCCCTGCCTAGAAGCATCTAAGAGATGCTCAACTGCATAAAGCACACTTACATATGAAGACATAGATGAATCAAAACACATCGCTGAGTGGAAGATGCAAAGGCACGAGGACCCCGTCTGGATTCACAGTCATTCAGAAAATTCCCAGAGAGATGCTCATTCCGGTAGCAAGGGATGGCAATGCCAACTGAAAGAGATGCCTGAGGGCTTTCCCCACTCTCTGAATCCTTTTAAAACTCCACACATGTAAATATAAATATAAAATAATATTGGGATGTAGTGAGCTGGAGGTGGCCTCACTTTATTCATTTTTAAGATAACTTTTTTGCTATGAATTCCCACTTCCTGGATTTGATTTTAGTTCCCACAATAACTTGGCAGACATACTGCAGATACTCCCTCCCTGCCACGCAGTCAGTGCTGATTCCTGGCAGCCCTCCAGGACAGGGTAGAACTGCTCCTCTGAGTTCCCAAAACTGTACCTCTCTACAGGACTAGGAAGTCCTGTCTTTCTCCTGAAAAGCAGCTAGGGGGTTCAAACTGGTAGGAGGTAACAGGAGAAGCACCCACCAGTGGTGTTCCCCAAGAGTACTGTGAACACCACGGACTGACGCAAGGAGAAGCACGTCTGTCTGAGGAATTGGGCAGAGAGAAAGCTCCCTTCAATGTGAGGAAGGCGAGACTTGGTCTGGCCTACTTTGCACATGTCCTCCAGAGAGACCCATGGCTAAAAGAGGACCTCCCCAATGTTACCACAGTGTGCACCCAGAGGAGGGACCCCTCAGTGAGATGGGTGAACATTATAGTTTCAACAAGGGGCGTGAGTACACGAAAGATCACGGGACAGCACTGAACCGGACCATGCTTCCGACCAGAACATGCAATGAAAGCAAGGGTTCGCACAGCTTGAGTCGGTGTCAACTGACAGCGACGGAGAGCGAATCCAACTGGAAACCCACGTGTGTGTCAGTATTCCTTCTGATTGTCCTCTTTCCCACCACTGTCAGTCTGTTGAGAAACTAGATTCGATACTGATGCAACCTGCTCTCCTTTCTAGGAAACCTACATCATGCTTGCCGCGGCACTGGGCCTACTGAGCCGCTCGAGGTTCAAGGCATCTGATTCACCCACTTTTTGTGATGTTGCGGCTGATCGTCTGACACACCTTCATCCAGTTCTCCACTCACCTTCCACCCCATGACTTTAGCAGCTAGTGATCACTACGGCATAGCTTCAGACTCCTTGAGGGCTACAGAATGGTACTTTTCCTCGATCCCACTGCCTGCTTACTTTCACTGCTGTGGCAGTCATGTACTCATGGCAATTTCATGATTGAGAGTCTAGGCGTGGAGTCTAGCTTGTCAATCTGGAGATAGTCATTGAGTAGCCAATGAGGCCTCTGTGTGGGCGTGGCTTTCTCCTGAGACTTCTGGGAAATCTCATGATAGTTCCCAATTGAAGAAGAGAGACTTGAATCAGTCTCCAAGACGATGAACCACTGACAAGACAAGCTGGCTGCGTCTCAGGAACCGGAAGAGCCAGAGAAGGAGCCACACGGCCTTACCCTAATGGAACCAGATCTCTGAAGCCGGAAAAGCCACAGAGAGACCCTTTGCCAGTGCTGAGTTGCTTCTACCACCAATAAATACTACTGATGGACCCTGAGCCCTGGAAACTAGGGTCCATGAAGGGATCCCTGCCAGAGCCGGGATTCTGCACCCACTGGCCTGTGACTTTGTGAGTCGGAAGAAGACTTTATAGACTGGTATTGGACATATGGGCTAATATCAAATTTATGACTTTTGACTGGACTGGGTTGGGATGTTTCTCAATGTTCCATTTCTCTTGTATATAAGCCTTTCCCTTATATCCATATGTGTGTCAATGAATTTGTTTTTCTAGTCTACCCGGACTCACACAACTGCTCTCACTCTTGTGGAAAGAACACCTCCTCTTTGACAAAAGTGGTGGAGAACCAATGAGCACTGAGTCCTTGATACACACGGGCTGGCTATACCGCCCTCCTGACTTAGAGGCGTGTCCGAAGATGACTGTTAGGTGTTGTTGTTGGTAAGTGCCTTCAAGTTTGCTCTGACTTAGAGTGATCCCGGGTGCAACAGAACAAGCCAGCACCATCCCCACCATTGTCCCCGTGTCCGAGCATATTGTTGCAGCCAACTGCCATTCTGTCTTGTCCAGGGCCTTCCTCTTTTCCACAGAATGACCCTTTCGAGGGACCTGTCTCTCCTGACAACACACCCAAAGAACTTGAGACCAAGTCTCTCCATCCTTGTGTCTAAGGATCATTCTGGGTGTACATCTCCCAAGACAGGTTTGTTGGTTTGTTTGGCAGTCCACACCTTGGGGTTGCAATATCGCAAGATTCTAGGACTAATAGTTTGAATGCTACAGGAAGCATAAAAGAAGATGGAAAGGGTACGTTGTCACTGTCCCCAAAACTCATCAACAGTCACCATTTCAAGAGGGAGCATTTGATCAAGACCAATGATACTGAAGGAAGATGTCCAAGCAGCACTGAAGGCCTCAGCCAAAAACAAGGCTCCCGAAATGGACTGAGCACTAGCTGACATTCCTCGTGATAAGAAATTTAAAGCAGAGACAAACACTGGAAGGAGACAAAGTGGAGGTAATGCCATCATTGATTAGGAGACGGCAAGAGCATCAGGTATGAGCAGTATATTTACACTCTGCTGCATTTTCCAAATTTATGCAGAATAAATATAATTTGCATTCATAATTAGAAAAACAAACAGACAGAGCAGCAGAACAGTGTGGTAATAAGAGCAGGATATCCACTCGGACTCTCAACAACTAGGTCCAAGACGTGTCACTGGAGGAAGAGCTTAGCAAACTTGTCCCCAGCCAGGGATTCTGGTGGCCCCTGAGGAAGGCGTGCAAGCCCACATCCTGTAACTGTCTTCTGTTTGCTGTTCTTCAACAACAAACCATGTTGGACTCACTGCGACCTCATGTGACAGAACAGACATGCCCCATGGGGTTTTCTGTCCTCTGCAGCGTTGGCAGATCACCAGGTCTTTCTCCTGCAGAGCACCTGTGTTGAGTCGAACCTCAGACCTTTTGCTTAGCAGCCGAGCACTTAGCAGCAGCTAAGTGCACCACAGCAGCTCCTACTTCGAGTTCGGTCTACCCTGTGAATTCAAGTCAGGAACAACCTCTGTAAGAAAACCCCTCACCAAGACTCAGAAGCAAAGATGGCATGCTCAGGAGAGACCTGGTGGTATGGTGATTACGTATTGAGCTGCTAGCCACAAGGTCAGCAGTTCAAAACCACCACCTGCTCATCGGGACAAAGACAGGGCTTTCTACTCTTGTAAAGAGTTACAGTCTCTGAAGTTCACAGAGGCAGCTCCACCTTGTCTCACAGGCTTGCTATGAGTTGCTCTCACCTCCATGTTTGTTGGTTTGTCAGGAAACACCAATTCCTGGAGAAGGACAGCATGGGTCGCCCATCTATCAGAGTGGCTGCATGACTATGGTGAGGATGACGCGGCACTGGGTAGTGTGTTGTTCTGTCATACACGGAATCGCAGTGAGATGCCAGGGCTCTGTCGATGGAATCTAGTAACAGTAACCCAAATCCAGTGGCATGGAATTGGTTCGAACTCACAGGGACCTCTGGGTGACAGGGTACAAGGGGCTCTTTGTGCTCTGTGGGGCTTTCTGCATCTGTGATCTGTGTGACTGCAGATCACCAGACATTTCTTCAATGGCACCTCTGTACAGGTTCAAAGTGCCACCCTTTAGGTGAGCTATGGTTGTTGGCATTGTTGGGTGTCATCAAGTCTTTTCCAAGCCTGTGCATGACAGAACAAAACTCTGCTCAGTGCTATTGCCTGATTCGCCATCATTGCAGCTATGGAGGCAAGCCCCCTTGAAGGGCCTTCCTCTTTCTCTCTGCTCTTCCACGTGACCTACCATGATGCCCTTCTTCAGGGACGGATCCCTCCTGACAGCCGCCCTCAAGTGTGTAACAGGAAGTCTCACCATCCTTACATCTAGAGAGCGCTCTGAACATACTTCTTCCAAGACAAATGAGCGCTCTGAACATACTTCTTCCAAGTTCAGCTTGTCCTTTTAGCCGTCCATGGAACATTCAATATTCTCCTCCAGCACCATAAGTCGGATGTGTCCATTATTCATGGTCCAACTTGCCCATGCATAGGAGGCCATTGAAAATACCACGGCTTGGGACTGGTGAACCGTAGTCTTCAATGCAGCCTCTTTGCTTTTTAACACTCTACAGCAGTCTTGTGCCACGGATTCACCCAATGCGGTGTGCCCTTTGATCTCTTCACTGCTGCTTCCATGAGCATTAATTGCGCATGAAATCCTCTACAACCTCTTCTGTAGTTGTCGTGATGCTGCCTCTGGGACCAGTTGCATGGAGCCGTCATCCACACTGAAGGCGGCCACCTTTGATCTTCATCAGCAGACACTTCCAGAGAGGTGCAAAGCACTCAGACCACCCCTGGACCGCAAAGAGACCTCCATGAGGTGTACTCCAGGATGTGCTCCAGGACTCCAGGATGCCCAGGGCACAGGACACTCTGCAGCAGAGGATGACTCTCGCCAAGAATCAACAGACCCCGTGACCCCAAGTCTGAAGTCAAATTCCCCTCATGTCAAGGGTGGCATGGGGGGGGGAGGTGTCATTCAGTAGTCTGTGTCCATGAAAGGAGCCCTGGTGATACTGTGGTTAGAGTTTAAAGTCCACGGCACCTCAGTGGAAGTTCAGTTGTTCGAACCCACCCACTGCTCTGTGGAGGGATGATTTGGCGTTTGACGGCCAACAAGATGACAAGCTTGCCCTGTCCTCTCCCCACCCCCTGGACAAAAGATCAAACAAACAGAACAACAAAACTCGGGCTCTCTTAAAGGGTTCTTATGAATCAGAATGAATTGGATGGTAATGCCAGTTTTCTTTTGTTTTCATGGGTGTCAAAGTTCTAGAGTCCAGTGCCCTGAGGGACATCTCAATGTCTCCCCAACTGAGTAGACAGAAGAAAGGCAGGGAGCTTGAAACCCCTCCTCCCCAAATAATGGCTCTCCATGACCCATAATGACAAGACAAAGCAGTGATAATTAAATGACTCTAATAGAGTGTCACAATGAGGAATAACTTTCCTGCAGCAGGAGGCTGGTAAACCAGTGCCCCGCCCCCAAGATGCCCTTGAAAGAGCATCCTGGTGAGGGCAGGGCAGGGACATGCAAACTGAGCCTCAGGCCTTGGGGTTGCTTCCATCACTCTGTGCCCCAGCCCAGGAGAGCAGCTCCCACTAGGCTCTCTTCCAAACCAAGCTCACTGTCATCTTTTTGGGTCAGTATGGACTCCTAGAAAGCCCAGTCTGTCTCCCCCACTGAGCACTTAGTGCTGCTGAGTCTGCAAACTCTGTATCTGATGCTGGACGGAGCAGGAGAGAGCATCCCTGACAGTCAAGGGGATTCACATTCAAGATTCCGTGGCTCCACTATATCTGAGTCAGCCAGGGTGAAGCAGAAAATGCAGGCTGCAGCATTCTCTGAAGCCCCCAGGGCCCTAGGGAACATGATGGAAAAGAGGACCTGACCCCTAAGAACCACTTCTCTCTTCCACCCTCTCCCCCCAAAAATACATAATGAGATTGATATTTATTTACCCTTCTATGGGTCGCCAATTACTACATGGAAAGGAAACAAGGGGAACTGGGAGAGGTGGGTAGGCATAAAGGAAGAAGCAGATGTGACAACAAATGAATCTAACTCGTTACCTCCAGCTGGGGACGCCTCACCCCCAACCCAGGCCAAATTTGTGTGCAGAGAATTGCAGGTACATTGTGATGGGCATACTCTGCTGTGAGTGCCCTTTCTAGACACTAAAAACCCACTGCAACTCACAGTGAGGGTTCCTGAGGCTCTCCATCTTTTCGGCAGCAGACAGCCTCAGCTTTCTCCCAAAGAGCAGCTAGGGAGTTTGAACTGTTGGACTTGCAGTTAGTGGTGTGACTGACGCTTACCCCACGGCGCCACCAGAAACTCGTTGCTGTAGAGCCCAAGACCGGAACGCTTTATGGAAGAAGAAAGCCCAGCCTTTCCCAGGCAGTGCTGCCGGTGGTTTCCTACAGCACAGTGCTCCAGAGCCCTTCAAATTATACTGGTGGTAGTCTGTGCTTTGGGTTGCTAACTGAAAGGTCAGCAGTTCTGAACCACCAGCTGCTGCAAGGAGAAAGTTGAGACGCCTCACTCCCATCAAGATAGACGGCCTGGGAAACCCACAGGGACAGTTCTATCCTATCCTATAAAGTGAATCGGAATGGCCTCCATGTCAGTGAGTCTGGCTTTTTAAGGATTAGATTGTATGTAGAGAAGAAATCACTTCCCTGAAGATAAAAGTCTGCTATTGAGAGGATATCCTCCTTCCCTTCTTCTACTCGGATGGTCCTGCCAGGAAGGGTTAAAAAGGTGGTTTGCTGGCACTCTTTGATACTTGCTTTCCTAACATGGTCACTGGGGACAAAGTGGGTGCATAAGATAATGTGGTGAAGAGAGAGGACGGTGCCCAGGTGTCAAAAGATATAGCATCTGGGGTCTTAAAGGCTTGAAGTTAAACTAGCAGCCATCCAGCAGGGAAGCAAAGCAGCCCACATGGAAGAAGCGCACCAGAAGCACACATGAGGTGTCAAAGGAATCAGGCATCAAAAGATCCGAAACAAACAATTATATTGATGTGGAAGGGGGGTGGGGGTGGAGTGGGGACCAAAAGCCCATCTGTGGAAAATTGGACGTCCCCCCACAGAAAGGAAATCAGGAAGGGACAATTCAACCAGGGTGCAGCATAGCACCAACAAACCACACAGCATGCCTCTCGTTCCTGAATGCTCCCCCACCGCCCGCCGCACTACCATGACTCATTTCTTTCTACCTTACAAATCTGGCCAGACTGAAGGACACACATGGGTCCAGATAAGAGCTCTCCACCCCTGGAATTCAGGACAGATCAAACCTTCAGGAACAGTAGTGGGAGTATCGATATCCTGAGGGGAGCGGGATGGGGGGTGGGGGGAGAAGGGGGAACCAATCACAAGGTCGGATATCCAGCCTATCCCCCAGGGGGACAAATAACAGAAATGTGGATGAAGGAAGACAATGGACAGTGTAAGACATGACATAGCAACAGTAATAAACTAATCAAGGATTCACGAGGATGGGGGGAGGGAGGGGAAAAAGAAGAGCTGATACCAAGGGCTCCAATAGAAAGGAAATGTTGACATATGTACAAGCGTGCTTGATATAATGGTGGATTGAATGAAGGATTGCCATAAGATTTGTAAGAGCCCCCCCCCCCAGCCATAAAATGATTAATAATAATAAAAGGCAGTCAGTGGAGGGGTGGCTGTTCTCTGAGTGGGCTGCTGACAACTAGTGGTGGGTGTGTTCAGAGACGCACCCCGGAGGGTTCACTCCCACACTCTGGTGTGGCTCTTCCCCATGGTAACCGGGACACTGCTTTCTCAAGGATGGAGACACACATCGTCCCCACAGGCCAACACCTGAACTTGATGGCCAGAAGCAGAGTGGGGCTTGGGCGACTGGAAACAGCATGAACTGGGGAATGAGTCTGAACAGGCGTCCTTTTCGGAATCTACCCCTTCTGTCCTCACTGCCAATGGGGGCTTTTGTCAGGTCTTGTCTACTCCCAAGGAGTCCTCCTGGGGCCAGGGCCTAGGTATGGGACTGCCAACGTCTTTTCCCCAGTGGTGCCTTTGGGTAAATCGAAGGTTCAAACCCAGCAGCTGCTCCCCTAGGGCTCTCTGCTTTGGCAAAGATTGACAGGCACTGCAGCCTTGGCTCGATGGTCATGGGTTTGGTGGTGGGCCTTGCCAGACCTCTCTGTGCTCTCAGGACCGGGTCCTGTGAGCCCTCCATGCCTGCAGAGGTGGTCTCCCCAGAAACTCAGCATCAGAGAAGGATGAAGAAGTGGGACCTGGAGTTCCTTGTCCCCACTCCAGGTAGGCGGTACCTGCTGAGCCTGCACCTGAGCTGAGGTCCTGTGTTCGTTTTTCCTCTTTGCTCTTCAACATCATAGAGTTTTGATGCATGGGACCCTGCCCCACCTTCCCCCTCCTCCCCCACCCCCTGCAGGCAGGGCAGAACTGTCCCCAGCTAGCCGCATTATAAGAGCAAATGGACAGGTCCCAGGGATCTGCTGGGTGGGTTTGAACTGATGACCTTGCTGTTAGTAGCCAAGTGCTTCACCTCTGTGCCACCAGGGGTCCCCAGGCAGGCCTTACTGCTGCAGAGATCATGAATAATCATGCACGTGGAAACCAAGCACAGCTCCCCTCCGACACTGCACCAGCAGCCTCGAGTCTGAGCCCAGGCATCCTTTCCCCTGCTCTCTGCTCACGGCTTCCTAAAGTGCAATCCAGGGGTGAGCTGGGCCTGTGGTCTCACCGGAGCCTCAACTGGAGCCCGATCTGCAGCCACACTCCCTGAGCCTATTGGCAGAACTCATCACCTGGCTTTCGTGAGACTGAAGTCCCCCTTTTTCCTTCTGAGTGCCAGCATGGGCCACCCCAGCCCCCTGAGACTGGCTCAAGTTCTTCACCATGTGCCCTCAGCCACATGCCCCTCAGGCCATAGCAGCTCACTTCTGGCCTCAAAGTCAGCAGAAAGAATTCTCTCTGTGTCTGCTAAGAGAGAGAAAGAGAGAGAGAGTGTGTGTGTGTGCGCTTTACTAAGAGGTCTCCTGAGAGCCTGCTCACCACCCTCGATTCACCCAACGTCTTCTCAGAGCTGTGTCAATGCTGTCTCAGAGAATATGCCAGAAGGTTTGACTGAAACTCAGGGAACTGCCATGCCAGTGCAACCAGTAGAGAAAACCCAGGCCCTGGATTGAATCTCCAATCCGAGGGGAGTCCAGGAGTCGGAGCTGCTTTCAAACTCTCCTTCCAGCTGGGCAAACGCAGTCACACACGGGCTCAAAAGACTGGTGTGTTGACACGCAGGCAGGCACAGAGCTCCCTTGTTAAAGAAAAGCTCTTTTGACGCAACCGTGGGCTCTTCGAGCCCACTTGCAGCTGGGCCGTGGGAAAGAACCACGCCGCAGTTCTGCCACCTACTGTTTCCCTGCAGAGTTGACAGAGTCTGCCTTTCTCCTCTGGACACAGATCAACGTTCTGGGGATCAGCATGCTTGGCCGGCCCCAGGTTTGGTAACACTTCTCCAGCTGTGTGCATCCCTTGGGAGAGACCCGGTCACCTGGCGACACAGCTGAAAACAACACCCGGTGGTATCTCGTGCCAGCACAGATCATCAGGGATGACCAGCTTCCCAGGCTCATGGGCTGCCAGGTGCTGGTTCTGCCACATGACTTACCTCCAGACCCTCGAGCATCACACAGGGCTCTTCTGGCTATGGGCAACCAAAACTACCTCTGGAAAGCACATCCTGGAAGAGGCTCACTAGAGCAGAGGTTCTCACCCTTCCTCATGCTGTGGCCCTTCCATACTGCTCCACCATGCCGCGGTGACCCCCAACCATAAAGCCATTTTAAACTTCATAACTGTAATTTTGCTACTGTTACAAATCGCAATGCAAATACCTGATAGGCAGGGTACATTTTCATTGCTACAAAGTGACCGTCTTCAAAGCGTCGTGACTAACACAAAAACAGTAGGTGATTGTGTATTGTGAAATATTTATTTCTCCTTACAGATAAATGACATTCTGTCTTGAAGCATGGTGTAGCATGGGTAACAGTCTAAGTATAGCAACAGTAAACTACCTTGCTACAGTGCGAAGGTTGAGATAAAGTCTTTCTCACCAGATCAGCGTATCTGCATGTGGCCGGACTGCCTGGAAAGGGATAGATGGGGAATGTCTCAGTTCCTAAGACCATCAGAAACATGTGTTTCCCAATATTCTTAGACAAGCCTGGTGAAAGGGTCATTAGACCCCCAAAGGGGGGTCTAAGTTGAGAACCCTAAGTTGAGAACCGCTGCACTAGAAGGACATTGGAGAGCATGAAAGAAGCATTCAAGGAAACTTTGGGGAACCACCTCTGGGAGCCCAGGTCGGTGGCTGGTAGGTGCCAGTGCTGTCAAATTGGTTCTGGCTCTGGGGATCCCACGTCCAGCAGAGTGTCACACTGCATGGTTCAAGCTGTGCCTGAGCTCCTTGTGGCTGCCACTGAGTCAACCCGCCTTGCTAGAAAACCAGCCAATTGGTGGTGGTGGACAATTTCTTCCAAAAGCTGCAGCGGGGGGCAGGACCTTCATTCTATGAAGCAAGAGGATGACAAGACTTGGGCTTGCTGGCTTTGGGCATGTCATCAGGAGAGGTCACATTCTAGAAAAGGGGTCCATGTGGAGAGCCAGCCCAAGCAAGGTGTGTTAGTCCAGGTAGACTAGAGAAATAAACTCATAAACACTCATGTGTGTATGAGAAAGAGGTTTACATACAAGAGCAATTGAACAGTGAGAAAACATCCCAGCCCTGTCCAGCTCAAGGTCATGAATCTGATATTAGCCCATATATCCAATACCAATCTAAAGTCCTCTTCAGACTCATGAAGCACACGCAGTGACACCAGGACAATCACAGGCCAGTGGGTGCAGAGTCTTGTAGGTCCAGTGGTGGTGTGCAAATGTCTGTTCATGCAATGACCGGTACTTCCTTAGGATCGATACTCAGCAGTGGGATAGCCACACTGCCCGGGCTCACACAAGAACAGCTGTGTGGATGGCAGCACAGGACCAGAGAGTCTTTCCTTCTGTGGCACAGGGGGTCGCCATAAGATGGAATCCAATCGTGGCACCTAACCACCATAGCGACAATGAGACTTGCGTACCAAAGGGAACAAACTCCGGAACCAGTAGAGGAAGCAAGTGACGGAAGAGTAAGCAACAGGGGAGACAACAGACAGGTGGAGGTGGAGGTGGCAGAGGGGCAGGGGTTAGGTAGTGGTGAGTATTTTACACTGTTGAATACAAAGTTGATTATATGATTTGACTAATTTATAATTTAAAAGGTAAGTAGTTATGTCAATTATTTACTTAGTCTACTAAATTTTCAGAAAGAAGAAAGAATACGTATATGTATGACAGAGAGAGAGAGAGAGAGAAATCCTTGTCTTTGAATCCCTGCTCAGATGACAGGGGTACCCTAACATTCCCTGTAAGGTATTCTCCCCTTTTGCTAGCCTATCTCTAACTTCATCTTTTCCATTTTGCTATCCATAGGGAGTTAGTATTTTTGCATCGGAGGAACAGGGTGAGCAAGGAGTTTATTCTTAACCAACTGCATGGTCCTGGAGCTGGAGAGAAAAGGGTAGCTTGGGTGCTTATTTGGGGTATGCAGGACTCCTCCTTGCTGTCTTCTCATGCAGAGGGAGTACATGTTTCCAGAGGTCAAGATGTACTCCAGAACCCTTCAAGGCAAAATGAGGACAAGCAGCACTGTACCAAGCAGGAAATCCTCTCCAGTGATGGAAAGCAAGTCCCCTGTAAGTCGAAATGGCCCCTGCTCATGTGACATTCTTGTTGCAGTGCAAGAAGCTTTTCCCTCCCCTAACTATTCAGGTCTGACAAACAAAATAAATTGTCATGCCAAACACACACGCCCGGATTGCAGAGATGCACCTCTATTAAATTCTACTTAGCGGCAGAAGAGACTCAGGTGTTATCTAAATTTAGCCCTCTGAGCTCCCTTTCTTTCAGACCCAAACAACATTTCTTGCAGTTTTTGCTTAGACTTACAAGCATTTAATAAATAGCAATACTTTCCACCGTGAATTCAGATGAGGTCAGCAGGAGAGCTTGACCTGGTTGGATCAAATGTTATATTGATTCTCAACGTGCAGTTTTTACTGAAACTGAAAGTGTGGGCCCTGACAGAGCAAGAGGCAAAGGCGGCCTATCTGTGAATTGAGGGAAGGATGGAAACCAGTACATACCCTGCCTATTTCCTTGAAGGTTCAGGTCAGAGAGGGTATGGTTTATAATGCCATAAGAACGTATGCTAGCTACCATCTGGTGACTATTACCTGTAAGCATGCATGTGCAATCAACACTGAGGTCATTGCTGCTGTTCAGTATCACCGAGTCAATCCTCCGCACATGGTGGCCCCACGCACAATGGCGCAGAATGCTGCCTGGACCCCCATCCTCCTATAACCAGTCGTGCATTGTACTATTAGAATCCTTTGGGGCTTTCATGGGTGGATTTTTAGAAGTAGATCACCGGGTCTTTGTTCCTCAGCAAGGGCAGCCCACGAGCCCCACGTAAGCCTGTTCAATTTCCTAGTAATACACACACCTCCATGGGCAACTGGATGGGGCTGCATGAGAGGGGCATGGCTGGGAAAGGGACCCAGGTTTCCCGAATTAAAATGAAAACCACTGCCATCAAGTCCATTCTGACTCTAGTTTCCCTGCCTCTTTTTCTTCTCATCTTTGCTTTGGAGAGACTTGAGTTTGGGTAGTTGTGGTAAACACCAATGGCAGTGATATCTTTTACTTTGTGTCACCAAAAGGTGACGTCAGGGGGCTGGCTCAGGGCTAGGTTTAAAGAGTAACCAGGGACTAGCTCTGTTCTCTGTGGTCTCAATTTGCCCTTCCTTTTCTTAAAGTAAGAGTTTGGGTGCTGCTCCCTATCTTTCTCCCGTTCCAGCAGGGACCAAGGATTGTGACCATGGTCAGAACAGTCGGTGGTGGCAGCAGGGGACCATCTAAGTTCTTCTGGTTTCATAGGAGAAACCAGAGGAGAGAGATGGGGCATTCTACCCCCATAGAGAGTGATGGTCTCAGAAGCTCACAGGGACAGTTCTAGCCGGTCCTCTAGGGTTGTCTTGCATCAGCATTGACAGGATGGCAGCGAGGACAGTAGGTTTTCAGAGTCAATGCTGTTGTGGTTCTTGTAGATGAGGTTCTTCTATGCACTTCTGAACCACTTAGAGTTTTGTGAAGGCACCAGAGACTCTAGCACATGCTGTGGGGGTGCTGGTGGTGGTTAGGTGCCATGGAGTGGGCTCCCATCCAGAGCAACTCTCCACAACAGATGGAGACATTGCACGGACCTGCGTCTTCCTCACAGGGGTCCCCATATCTGAACTCATTGTGGGGGCCACTGTGGGTCCCGCTGAGGCCCCTCCACTTTACCAAACACGATGTCCTCCTTCACAACTCATCTCTCATGACAGCATGTCCAAAGTCTGTAAGATGGAGTCTCGCCATATTTCTTCCAAGACTGTCCTTTCAGGAGGCCATGGCCCTTCCTTTATTCTTCTCCAGCACCAGCCTTCAAATGCATAGGCTTTCCCATGGTTGTCCTTATTCAGTGTCCACCTTTCCCAGGCGTGGGAGGCCATGGAGAAGCTGCACTCTCCATTACGCATATATGACATCCAACTTGACTTGTCTGCCTGGCTTGTTAGACTGGGGAAAACTCTCTGCTAACGACAGTCCTTCATCTCTTGGTGTCATAGCTCCCACTCAGTGCTTCCTGTAGGCATGATTCTGCGCATATCCTCCTAGGGTCAGGTTCAAGTGTTGCTTTGCATGGAGAGTTGAAAATTCACATGTACCACCATATGATATAAGCCATCCATTTTCTTGCTGTCTCTCAACATTGTTCTCTGGACTACCCATCTGCATACACAGACCCCAAGAGAAGCATCCTATGAAAAAGAGACTGACTTGTAGTACTTTTACCTGGTGCAGAGCCATCAATACATCCCTTTGTCCTTAGCCATCCCTCCATTTAGGAGCGTTTGGTTTTTTTGCAAATACCTGTCATTGTAAATCATGCTGCAGTGGACATCTGTATACACTTCTGCTTGTGCCCTTCTAAAAGACTGAGCTCAGAAATGGCACGGCCGCGTCTTAGAAATCTGCATCCCCAAATGTGCTAGAGTTGCCTGCTTCTTCTTCAAAGACGCCGCACGACTGCACAGTGCTACCAGCTCTTGAAGAAGATGCCATCCCCTCACCCCCCTCTCCACCCCTGCAGTATCTGCAGACATGGGTTGAACTGGCCTCAACTTGGGTCACAGCTCACCCTTTCAACACAAAAAAATGAACAGATTAACTTACACGGGGGAAAAAAAAAACAACCTTGGAGTTCAATTTAATTTTCCTTAATCACCAGTTTCATCATCTTAAAAGCGAATAATGCATCTTCATTCTCCCCACCTTGTGATGGCTTAATGAATTAGCCAGTTGCCCATCAGAAAATAATCCCCTGAGATAATATGTCAAAATCGAGGAAAGCACTCAAGCTTGTATGGGGCTGATGGATTTAAGGCGAGACCTTAGGCAATAATAATGTGGTTTGGAAGATGAATCTACTCATAAGAGCCCCTTCCATGATAAACGACTGACTTGGAGGCTAACTATTTATGAGGTCCATGTGGGAGAGGTACAAACTTAATTAAAGTTTGAAAACAGAACCAAAGGCAGGGCATCAATTCCTGGGTGTCCGATCCCAAAGCCAACGATGTCCTTAATAGGTTGGTGATGTCTGATTCTTGGAGCTGCAATATATAGTTGTCCGCCTGACACTGTTCCAATGGTTCGGGATCTTGATCGAGCCACCCCCTACCCGTCCTTTCTCTTCTCTCTACTGTTGCTTATGAGACTAATTCATTTCAGCTGGGAAGAGAAAGGCATCGGCTTCATTCACACTGACTCTTAATGAAGCCTGGCTATCCTCTTCCCCACTCATGAATGACTCGGTCTACCCATGACTGGGATTAACATAAACAGCCACTGCCCCAGGCCCTTGGGGATCGCAATACCTAGAATTCAAGCACCTATCCCATCCCATCAAAATATCTTAAAGACTCATTTGAATCACAACCCAGAGAATTCAGCACTTCCAAGCAAACCCCTAGCCAAACAGCTCAAGGCCGAGGTCTCCGGTAACCAGCTAAGCACACGGATCAAGGCCCCTGGCCACAGGGTGGAGGGACATATCTGGACTCTCACTTGATGGCTCCACCAGCCACCTGCTGAGGAAGAAGTGAGCGCAAAAGGTTGAATCACTCTCCACTAGGATCCCACTTGAAATCTGTGTAGAAGTTACTTTGTGGGGCAGTGGGGTTACATTTCTAAGCAGGTGTCCTTGCTGGAAACGCCTGAAGAAGGCCAAGAGAAATATATATATATATATATATATATATATATATATATATATATATATATATATATTTGACAGGAGCAGAACTGAAGCTGTCTGTGATTCCATGCTGCCAAGACCAATAATCAATGTCCACAACTGGAGCAATCAGGAAACCAAAGGACATATTGAATCGGGCAAAGCTACTGCCAAAAACCTCCTCCAAGTTCTAAGAGGCAGAGGACTGAGCTGTTCCTGCTCCCAAACCATGGGGTTTTCAATGGGCTCATATTAATATTTGGGGAGCCCTGGTAGCACAGAGGGACTGTATTGGGATGATACCCCCAAAGTCAGTCACTCACAGCTACAGGGGAAAATTAAGGATGTCTACTCCTGTGAAGAGTTGCCCACAAGGCCAATTCTACCTCATCCTATTAGTTTGCTGGGTTGGAATCGCTCAATGGCAGTGAAAGACATCTGCATTCCACAGCTGGACAACAGAAAAAGAAGACCAAAGAGAGATGGATTAAACGGTGGTGTTGGTGAAGAGCACGGGATATTCCATGAGATACCAGAAGAAGGAACACACTGGTCTGTTGTGGAGGGAGCGGTGACCCTCCACAAATGGGAGTTACAAATCCAACCTCCAGACCTGGGCTTATGATCCCAAAGGGGAGGGAGCTGTCATGGATAGGCCCTTCAGGCAGGATGGTACTGGGTGCAACTCATGCCCATCTCTTTTGAAATGAGATGAAACAAGCCAGCCCACCAGTGGAAATGAGAGAGCAGACATGGAACCACATGAAGGTGGCCCCGGAGCGGAAGCTCACATGTGACAAGGACCCTCCACCAGAGTCACAGAGTGAGAAACCCTTCCCCTAGCGCTGGCGCCCTGACTGCAGACTGCGTCTGCTGATTATAGCCCCCCCACACACACACACACACACTTGGGGTATTTCTGATACAGCCAGGTGGTCCTGGGGCAAGGACAAAACATCCTGTTCCGTAGCATAGGCGATGTCATCAGGAAAGACGATTTCTAGGAAAGCACAACACAGCAAAGGGAAGGCTAGCAGATGTGAGGAAAGCCCTCAAGGAGACAGACTGACAGACAGCTACAGCAATGAACCCAAACCCGTCAACCCTCCTGAAGATGCTGCTAAGACTAGACAACGTCTCTACCAATGACATGTAAGTGGTCAACCTGATGGACTCTAATACCAGCATCAATCCTGGAAACACACACGCACACACACAGAGTGTAAGGATGAGGATCCTCAGTCCCAGGTGGGAGGTACAGGCCTCTGGTACCATCCACCTGTTTCATCATGGTTACATTGAGTCAGAAGAATGCACCCTCAAGTCCACTGCCAACAAGTCAATTCTGAATCTCAGCTACCTGTAGGGCAGTGCACACACTCCTTTGTATTTCTAAGGCAGGAAGTCTTCAAGGAAGCAGACACCCTGAATTTTCTCCTGAAATGGAACTTGACAGCTTAACTCATAACCTCGCACCACCTCTGACATTCTCCATGGAAAGCCATGAGTCCCATTTCAGGATATGTTAAGAACACCAGATTCCAGGGTCCACCCTGGGGCTACTGAGTCAGGCTTTCTTGGGCGAGACCTGGGCATTCTTATTTTCCAAAAACTCTCAACATCTTCCATTTTACATCTGTTTTAAAGAACCTGAGAGCCCGTTCTTAGAACCTCGGTTTTATTGAAATCCAACCCATCATTGCCTCAACCCTTCTTCCCTCAAAACTGGGAACTGTTAACATAGCATTTGTGGCGAGGAAACTTATCCCCTGGGTCTTGTTCAGATGGTCAAACACCCTCTGGGAAGAGATTAAAAAGAGTTCATGTCTAAGATGGTTAGCGGCCATCAGCCATAGACAATCAAAGGTCCAGATCGATGACATCCTAATGTTGGTTTGGAGATCACACTGCTATAGTCCATGGGGTTTTTGCTGTCTGATTCTCAGAAGTAGATCACCAGGCCCATCGTCCGAGTCCTTCCTATCTGGAAGTTCCAATGAAACTAGTTCAGTGTCTCAGTAACACCCACACCTCACTGACAGGTGGATGGGGCCTGTGTACAAGGAACCCACATGAGTGTTCCACGTAGAAGGTTAAACTGCTACCACTGGCCCCTCAGTCACCTCGTGTGGTCATTGTGCATTGGTTTCAACTCAGAGAAAACTTACACACAGCAGAAAGAAACACTGCCCAGCCCTGTGCATCCTCACCATTTTTGCTACCCTTGGACCCACTATTGAAGCCGCTGTGTCCATCCATCTCCATAAAGGTCTCCCTCTTTTTCTCTGAGCCTCCACTGGACCATCCATTGTCCTCAATCAACTCAAAACACCCAACCAGACTCACGGTCATGGAGTTTATTCCGAGTCACAGCAAGCCTGAAGGATAGAGTCCAACTGCCCCTTTGGGTTTCCAAGAGGGCAAATCTTTGTTGGAGCAGAGAGTCTCTTTCTCCTTTTGAGCAGTTGGTGGGTTTGAACAGCTGGTCTGACAGCGGCCCAATGAATAACCCTTCGTTAGTGCATAGAAAGAGATACACAGGCACGATGCTAAGCAATTTCTATGCCTGTTGTTGTTAGACACCCTTGAGTCAGGCCAACCCATAGCAGCCCTCTGCCCAACCAGACAAAACACTGCCCACTCTTTCGCATCCTCACAGCTGTTTCCATGCCTGAGCCCATGGTTGCAGTCACGGAGGCAAACCATCCCACGATGAAAAGCTGTCTGCTTTTTTCCCTGGCCCTCTACCAAGCATGACGCCTTGTTCCAGGGATCGGTCTCTCCTGATGACACGTCCAAAGCATGTGAGAGGAAGTCTCACCATCCTGTCTCGAAGGAGCGCTCTGGCTGTGCTTCCCAAACAGATCGGTGTGTTCTTCTGGCGGCCCAGGGTAGCGTCAAGAGTCTCCACCAGCACCATCATTCAAGTGCATCAACTTCCCTGAGGTCTTCCTTACCCGATGTCCACCTTTCATGTGAATAGGAGGTCACGCCTGGCCTGAGGAAATCCTTACAACCCTATTGAACCCCATTGAACAAGCCACTAAACAGAGGCTCTGAGAGACTCTAGTTCGTCTGCAGTTGCTATGGAAGCAGCGGGCAGAACGCGTAGCCACCACTGTATCATCCAAGGGTCCCCTCTTCACCAGCTGGGTCTCAGAGACAGACAGACTTCAAGGGGACCAAGAAAGCAGCTGCCAATCCCCCTTCCCCCCAGCTGTGGTGAGTCCACATCAACTCCACGTGTGACTGCCAAGGAGCTAGACAAGGCCCCCTCGACCTTGCATAGCCAGAGTAGAACAAGCTTGGGTTAAAGACGCCACCCCGGCCACCCCCTCCGGCTTCGGGCTTCGAGGCTCCAAGCCAACTGCTTCTCCATTAGGCAGCTTAGCTGAGTGATCTGTAAAATGGGGATAAATACCTACAACCCCGGGTGGTGCGGATTAAGCATAATTAGGCTGGTGAAACCTCCCTGCACACATCTGTGATTAGCTCGCAGTAATCTCCCTGTCTGCTGGCTCCGTGTCAGAGGCTCCCAGGCTGGGTCTGACTAGCTTGTCCCACGGTTCTTATCTCCAGCACCACCTGATAGGGACTCAGTCCGTCCCAGAAGACTCTGATCCCGAAATGTTCTTTCTATACAGGTTCTCATTTTAACCCCTGCATCGCCAATACCAGTTGCAAGGGCTGTGTGGAGTTAGGATTTTTGTTACATTTTTAATACAGGGGAGCCCCCACCCCAGATGTGGTGTGGGGGCAGTGAGGTCCCTAGGATGATAATGTTCTTAATGGATGCAAATTTTGCAAGGCACGGCGCATTTAATAATCCCACCTCGGAGTCAATGGTAACAAAGCCAGCAGGAGCCATCGTTAATCTACATTAATGGCTTTCAGGGCTGCTCACCCGGGGCCTGGCATAGAACGGTGATCTGAAACTGAGCTATGGATGTGTCCTACATGAGCGCCTAGATGGAGGCCCTCTCGACCCAGGAGGCACTCAGCCTTATGTGCCAACCCCTGTGCATCAGGAGAAGAGGCAGTGATGCTGCTGACATGTCCCAGTGCACACACAGAGAGGCGGTTCGACTCCCTGCCCTGGGGCTGCAGCGCCTCTGCCCCACTCCAGGCTCATCGTCACCACATCCTCCCGCTCCTCTGCAACCAGCTGCCTTTCTGTACACACCGTAGGCTCACTTCCACCTCGGGGTCTTTGCACACGCTGCTAAGGCTGCCTGGAACACCATGGACCCTGATCGCCAGATCTCTTCTTCCTCTAGGTCTTCCACCGAGCACTACTTCATCACTGAGTGCCTCCTCAGCACCCTGATCCAAACGCTCATGGCCTCACTCTAGGGACTTCCTTCATCACGACTCAAGTTTCCTCTTGCTCTTAACATTTTTGCTGATATATCATTAGCATATAACTCACAGGTGCAATCATCATAGAGAAGGGGCTGGGCGATCGGCACCCCAGTCAACACTGGACATGGTCCTGGTACGTGTTAAGGCTTACTTCCCACTTCTCTCTCATTTCCCTTCCATGCCCCAAGGGAATTATTTCAAAATCATCTTATGAGGGACTCGCACAGTTCTTATCACCATCCATCCATCCATCCACTGTGTCAAGCACATGTGTACATTTGTTGCCCTCGTCCTTCTCAAAACATTTGCTTGTGAGCCCTGGGTGTCACCTCTTCATTTTTCACCCTCCCTCCCACCCAAACCTGGGACAATTTAGAAATCATTATTATTTTGTCATGCCTTACACTGTCCAACATCTCCCTTCACCCACTTTACTGTTGCCCATCCCCCAGGGAGGGAGTTATATGTAGATTCTGGTAATCAGTTCCCCCTGTCTGTTCCACCTTCCCTCCGCCCTCCTGGCATTGCCACTCTCTTACCACTGGCCCTGAAGGGTTCATCTGTCCTGGATTCCCTGTGTTTCTAGTTCCAATCTCTACCATTGTGCATCCTCTTGAGATTGAGATCATGATACTTAGGGAATGAAGCACTTAAGAACTAGAGGAAAGTTGTATGTTTCATTGCTGCTACACTGCATGCTGATTTGCTAGTCTCCTTCCCAAGACCCTTCTGTAAGGGGATGCCAAGTTGCCAACAGATGGACTTTGGGTCCCCACTCCACACTCCCCCTCATTTACAGTGACATGATTTTTTTATTCTTTGATGCCAGGCGATACCTGATCCTATCAACACCTCGTGATCACACAAGCTGGTGTGCTTCTTCCATGTTGGCTTTACTGCTTCTGAGATAGATGGTTACTTATTTATTTTCAAGTCTTTAAGACTCCAGACATGATATATTTTCATAGCCTGGCACTATCAGCTTTCTTCATCACATATGCTTATGCACCCATTTGTCTTCAGTGATTGTGTCAGGAAGGTGAACATCATGAAATGCCAGTTTAATAGAACAAAGTGTTCTTGCATTGAGTGGAGGCCCAATGTGCATCTGCCACCTTAATATTAAACCTATAAATATATGGACATAGATCTACTTCCCCACCATCATATATAACTATATTTACACATATAGATGCCTATATTTAGACCTCTATAAATACCCTTTGCCTCCTAGTTCTTTCTCTATTTCCTTTTACTTTCCTCTTGTCCAACTATCACGCTCAGCCTTCATTTGGGTTTCAGTAATTCCTCTTGATTCCACTGCCCTTGATCAAGCCCTCTCAGCCTCTTACACCCTCCTCGCCACCAATTTTGGATCACTTGTTGTTCCCTTGTCCCTGGGTTTGTTAACACCACTTCCTTTCCCCCACCTTCCCCTCTCCCATGTCCCCCCAGAACTGTCAGTCCCATTGTTTTCTCCTCCAGATTGTTTATTCTGCCTATCCTACCTAGATAGACCTGCAGAGATAATAATATGCACAAAAACAAGACAGAGCAAAACAAAGCAAAACCAATGAGGGGAAAAAAAAAAAGAAGAAAAGCCTGTAAACAGTTCAAGTTCTGTTTGTTGATGTTTAGGAGTGTTTTCGGGTCAAGGCTGATGGGATCTGTCCCTCAAGTCTATTTTTGGTATTTCCTCGGGACTTCCTTGCTCTGTTCCCCTTGCTGTTCTGTTGTACTCCCTTAGTGTTTTATCTGGGTGTGGTGGGTCAGATTGGGTATAAGTCCCACACTGTGTGCCCATTTTTGTCCCCTGTAGGGCTATGGGTCAGTGAGGGATATGGAGTGTCATAGTGGGGTCGGCTAGATGGTCCTCTCTGTGTCACTGCTGCTCTGAGCAGGGACATAATTTTCAAAGCTTGGTGGGCCAGGATGTGCTCCACTCTCTCTTCTTTCCCCTTCATTTGTTCCTGTGTGCTCTGATCAGACATGTCCCTCTCCCTGAACTGTAGCTTTCGTGCTGTCCTCTGAAATAAATTCTTCTGAGGTGAGGGGCAACTGCCCACGTGGTTGGGATTTGGGCTGTCCCCTCAGATCTCTCTACTGATTCCCTGCTTCATGCCAGTATGTTGCATTCACATACTCCAAGATAATTATTAATCCAGGTAATGTCTTCATAGATCTACCCATCCTGACTTCCCAATACAGAAGAGCATACAAAACAAAAACAAAGAGCATAAAGACACCCAGCAACAATGACAAAATAAGACAGAGAAAATCCTGTTGAAAAGAAAGCCAATTTCCTTTTAAAAGCAAAACATGGTTAAAAGGAAGATCCATAATATCTGGTACTATTCCCTCCTCCTTGTTTGGATTTTATTATTTATAATCCTTGGATCACACAAACTGCTGTGCTTCTTCCATGTAGTCTTAGTTGACTCTTCAGTTCGATGGCTGCTTATTTTGAGACCAGTCTTTAATACCCCAGATGCTAATCAGTTTCCTCTTGTTCCTAGTGGTTCATCTAGAACCTGATCGCTCAGGCATAGGGAAGTTCTATGGAGCAGGGATCTTCTAAATTCAGTTCCTTGTTTTTCTGATCTGTGTCAATTTCAGCACTGGGAGTGTAGGGGTGGGGTTTAGCCTGTCAATCTGGAGATAGCCAATGAGGCCTTTGTGTGGGCGTGGCTTTCTCCTGAGAATTCTGGGAAGTGTCTCAGTATTTCCCAATTGGAGGTGAGAGACTTGAGTCAGTTCCTTGGAGACACGCAACTGACAAGATGGCAGCATAGACCCTAGTCCTTGGAACTGGAGGAGCTGGAGGAGAAGCCACACAAGCTTGCCCTCATGGAACCAGACCTCGGAAGCCAGAAAAACTACAGAGAGACCCCTGCCAACACTGAGATGCTTCTACCACCAATGGACACTGCTGATGGACTCTGAGTCCTGGAAGCCAGGAGCCATGGGGAGACCTCTACCAATGCCGGGATGCTTCTACTGCCACTGAATACACAAGACTGCACCCATTGGCCTGTGATTGTCCTGGTGTCATTGCATGTGCTTTGTGAGTTGGAAGAAGCTTTTATAAACTGGTATCAGACATATGGGCTAATATCAAACTTATGACTGTCTACTGGACTGTGTTGGGATGCTTTCTCAATGTTCCATTCCTCTTGTATATAGATCTTTCCCTTATATCTATGTACATGCTTGTGAATTTGTTTCTCTAGCCTACTCGGACTAACACACAAGTATTTACAACTATGGGTGAAATATGGAGAATTCTCTATAAATATTTATTGATTCTGCCACTGGTGAATCACCTTAACATGGACAGCTCTGTCAAAGTCCAACTATGTTTTTCACCTATGCCAGTGGTGCATCACCTTAGCATAGACAGCATCTGGTGGAGAGGAGACCCTCCTTAACATCGACAGTCCAAATGCGTTCTTCATCAGAGCTCAAAGTTTGATTGGACTCTGGGGTTATGCCTTTCCATTTTTCCCTCTTCCTTTTCAGCATTTTCTTCTTCATTGATCCCATGCACTAGAGGGCATAATGATAGAGAGGATCAGAAATACTGTTTGCAAAAGCCTTGGTGACTCAGTGTAGAAGTACTTGACTGCTAGCCCCAAAGTCAGTGGGGTTTGATCCTCCCAGCCGCCCCTCAGAAGAAAGATGTGTCTGTCTGTTTCAGTAAAGATTATAGGCTTGGAAACCAGAGGGGACACTTCAACTCTGTCTATAAGGTGACAGGTTGGGATCAATGACAGTAGATTTGGTTTGCTTTCCTTTGGTTGGATCTGGTTGGGTTAGGTTTAGGTCAGTGGTCCTCAATCCTCCTCAGGCTGCGACCCTTTAATACAGTTCCTCAAGTGGTGGAGACCCCCTCTCCCAACCATAAAATTACTTTCCTTGCTATTTCACAACTGTAATTTTGTTACTATTATGACTTAGGTGACCCCTATGAAAGGGTCGTTCATCCCCCAAAGGGGCGGCAACCCATAGGTTGAGAGCTGCAGGGATAGATTGAGGTTTGATTGTTTTGTGTTGTGTTTGGGTTGAGTTAGGCTTGGGAATACTCTTCGAGATGGAAGGGTACTCCTTTGGCATGTTGTTCCTTGCCTGTGTGATGAGACACGAGTGGCCTAGAGGACTTTGGTCTTCACTGGAAGGAGAGATGCACTCACAGAAATTACTGTGGCACTTCTGGTGGATTTGCCCTTTCCAGGGGACCGCCCGATGCCTGGCTCCTGTTTACCAATTAGCTGAACAGCTCTGTATTTCAATCAGGCAAACAGGGAGTAATGAATTGAGATGCAGGTTTCATAAAAGTGATTAACTGCTAAATTCCAGTTCAGCTAACAGTTCAATTATCCCATTTTGCATCTCAGCCTTCCATTCAATCCTGCATTCATAGAGACCCAATCACCGAAGAGCCTACATCCTTTGCGTTACCATTAATTAAGCCATCGTTCTTTCCCAGAGATCTGTCCACCCTTATGCGTGAGCTGGGTTTGCAAATGAGGAGACAGAAAGGGAGCTTTGAAAAGTGGATTTAATAGTGCTAGGGGAGGAGGCTGGCCAAAAGTGGGTTTTAAAGGCCCGATATGCACCAGGCCCACCTTCTTCTGAAGCTACACATGCAGGAGGGCCCCACCTAGAAGCCACTCAAAGCAAGTAGGTAGTGAGGACCACTGGGAAGGTGCTGAGAACCGCAACCTCCCACAGAACCAATCCCTGGCTCTTCATTTTCGCTTTTCCATCCAACAGATACTCCTCTAGATCCCCAAATGAGGAACTGGGGTTCAACTTCGGGCTCTGCTCCCTATCAATTTATTTGACCTTGCCCCTGATTTAGCTGCAATTTCCCAACAAACTGGAAAGATCAGGAATGAAAAAGTGGACTTACACCAGTATTTTTAAAATGAGGTAGCTATTTCAACAACCATTTATAGACTGGGGTGCATGCCTCCTGCCTGATTTCTCTCTGGTAAGATGCCCTGGTGGCGTATGGGCTGCACGTTCAGCTCCTAATTGCAAGGTCAGCAGTTGGAAGCACCCCCTGCCCCACCCCCAGTGGCTCCATGGGAGAAAGATGAGGGTAGGTACTCAGAGAAATATTTCAAGCCTTGGAAACCCACAAGGGCAGTTCTACTGTCCTATAGAGTGGGTATGCATTGGAATCAACTGGCAGAAAGTATGTCTGGTTTGGGGATAATATTCAAAATAAAGATAGAAAACAGTTATTGAATTGTCACTACCTTGCCAAGTCCTATGCTAAGCAATTTCTAAGCACAATTTCACGTCACCCTCACAGCACCCCCATGAGATGATATTGTTTCCTTCTTTTTGCACATGTTGCATTGAAGCCTAGAAAGGCTGAGTGACTTTGTCCAAGATCGCAATGCTAATAAGAGGCAGGTGTGGGATTTAAAATCCGCCCACTTTGTTAACAACTCTCTGAAGGGTGTGACAGGTACACATTGCTATCTTCATCAATAAGTGGAAGAATAGATGGATGGGTGGATGGATAGATAGATAGATGATAGTTGCATGTTTGGATGGTTAAATGAGTGGGTGAATAGATAGGGTAACCAGCTGCATGGATATACAGAAGAGTGAATACATGAGGGTCTTGGTTTCCAGATGGATGGATACTTTATTGTGAATGTATAGGTAGATGGGTGCGTGGGTGGGTGGGTGGTTTGTTGTGAGGGTTAGATGGATTAGGTGAGTAGTTAAGTGTATAGGTGGATAAACATATATGGATGGATGGGTGGGTGGATGGATGGATGGGTGGATGGATAGCTACATGGTGAGTTTGTGGATGAATGGTTGAGTGATTTACATGGGTTAGGTGAGTGGTTGAGTGAGCAGATGGATAATTAATGAGTGGGTGATTCCATGGATAGTTGAGTCAGTTAGATGGGTTAGCTGAGTGGTTGGGTGACTAGATAGGCTTATGGATGGGTGGGTGGGTGGGTGGGTGCTTGGGTGGATGTTTAACTATGTGATTAAGAAGTGAACAGACGACTGGGTAGGTGAGTGATGGTTTCAAATGGGTTAGGTGAGTGGTTTGGTGGATGGATGGATGGATGGATGGATGGATGGATGGATGGATGGATGGATGGATGGATGGATACTGATAAATAGATGAGGGGAACGGCATCCTCATTGCAGTGGTTCTCACCACAGTCGGCTCTGTAGAAAAAGCTTATCCCTGTCACTTCATTCCCAAGAGATGAAACTCAGAAGCAGATATTGGTCTCCCAGAAGCAGATTACGAGAAGCTCTGTGTCCTCTGGTTTCCTCCCCAGCAGCACTAGAGGAGAAGTGGAGGGGTGGGGGGGGGCACCATGCCTTCCTGTGCACTCTCCACAGGGAGAGGGGACATCTACAGCAGATGCCACCGATCACCCATCATCCCCAGGAGAGGGGCCAGATGGAGACGCCTGGGAGCGGCCCCGGAAGGCGGGCACAGGGTTGCCACTCTGTCACTGTGTTTAGATATAAACAGCTCATTTCCCTCATCCTTGTTTCCAGCACTTGCATTGTCCAGCCAGGCGGGTCCAGCAGAGAGGGAGAGGGAGGCAGCTGTGTTTGGGGTGTGCTCGTCTTCTTCCCAGTCGGCGCGTGAGCTGCCGTCCCCATTGTTCATGTCTACAGCCTCCTGGCTGAAAACCCAGAGAGGCTTCTCTCTGATCCAGCAAACCCAGGAATGTGTCTCAGAACCCGAGTGGTCTCTCTGAAACAGGAGGGCCATCGGGGTGGACTCACCATCACCCTCCTCCTTGGGGGTCCACAGAAGTCCTGTTGGTGAATGTCTACGGAGCACCAAGAGGAGCCCTGGTGGGAGAGTGGTTCAACACTGGGCTATGATCTACATGCTCACTGGTTCAAAACCACCAGCACCTCCACAGGGAAAGACTGGGCTATAAACAGTTACAGGTCTTGGAAAGTCGGTGGGGGGAAGGGGGGATGTCTCCATGAGTCAGTACAGACACGATGGCAACAAGAGATAGACTGTGCACCCAAGGACCCCGCCAGCTTGAATGTCAAGGGCTCTGGTGCTGGCGAAAAGGTCTGTGTTGGATTCCCACCCACAGTGCTCTGGAAGAAATCTGCTCCCCTAAAGGTAACAGCCTCGCAAACTCTCCCAGGCAGCTCCCCTGGGGCCTGTCAGGTGTTGACCATGAGTAAGAATCCACTGAAAGGCACACAAGGTCGATGCCAGGGTGGTGCTGGGTGCTGGGTAAGGAGTCAGAGGACTGAACTAAAACAAAAGGAGGCTTTAAAAAGTGCCCGGAAATGGGAAATGGAAAGGTAATGGAATGTCTCCCCAAACTGTTTGAAGCACCCCTTCCCCCCAAAGGCCCTGAGTGGCACCATCGGTGGACATGGTCAGCTGCCAAAGTGGAAGGTGGGAGGTTTGAGTTCACCAACAGACCGCTCAGAAGGAAGGCCCGGCACTGTCACACTGAAACCCTGACAGAGCCCAGTTATCATGTGACACACCTGGGATCAAAAAAACCACAGGAGTCTGATGGCAACTGAGACGCTCACGAACACACACACACACACACACACCAAGGATCACAGCCTCCAGTCTCGATTTCAACTCCACGTAAAGAAAACCCAAAAGCCTCACAACTGGACCAGCAGGTAACGCGATGAATGGAGAAGAGACAGACTCCGTCCAGAATTTCATGGAAGCAGCAGTCGAGCGACCAAGCGGCGTGCTAAATTGAGTGAATCTGCCATGCAAGCCCTCTTCTAAGTACTGAAAAGCAAGGATGTTACCTTGAACAAAGGCGCACCTGCCCCAAGCCATGGTATTTCCAATCGTCTCCTATGCATGTGAAAAAATGGACATTGAACTTAAAAGGAGGAGAAGGAACGGAAGAGGAGGGGGATTGGATGCATTCCAACGATGGTGCTGGGGAGAGGATGGAGGTACCCCGGGCCAGTCCAAAGAACAAACCAGTGTCTCTTGGAAGACGTACAGCCAGAATGCTCCTTAGACTGAGGCAAAGACGGAGCCACGTGGTCTTACGAACTTGGGACATGACGTCAGGGACACCGGTCCCTGGAGAAGGACATGGTACTTAGTAAAGTATCAGGGCAGCAGCAAAGAAGAGGAAGGTCCCTGGGCTAGATGGATGGACGGACGCAGTGGCTGCACAACGCACTCACTGAAGGAACGGTTGTGAGGACGGCACATGGACACGGCTCCATTTGATCGAGCATCAGGTCACTGTGAGCAGGAAAGCTAGCACCTCACACAAGATTTCTCAAGTTACCAGCACAGTGCCTGGAACCTTCTGCCTCCAGGGAGCAGAGCCTGCGTGCAGAGAGACAATGGGCTCTCCCCATTCCCTCTCCCCTCTGCTCACCGGCCTGGCTGGAGAAGAGGGATCAACCCAACCTAGGGGTGAAAACACATACTGCAGAAGCAGGTGCTCAACTGGCCAGTGCTAGCACATTCTAGGCAATGGTGACCTGGCCTCCTGTCCGTACAATGTGCTTGGAAATTCCTGGGAACAGATGGTTGGCAGGTGGGCACAGCAGGTAGCTGGACGGAGAGCAATGAAAGGCAAGTTGCATAGTGATGATGAAAGGCACAGAAAAAGAGAGGAGGAGATGGCAGCTATGACTCCATGAGCTCCACTGAATCTTGCATGGAACCTTCCAAGTGCTGGTGTTGGCAGTGTGGGGTCAAGCTTTGAGCGGCCAGCAGACACCAGGCTAGGGAGTGACCATGGAGATTAGCTGCGAGCTGCTCTTATGCTGGGAGTGTGGGTGTGGGCAAGTAGGGGCCGTCCATGCCAGGGAGCAGGTGTGGACGGATCTTGCTTTGTTAGGCACGATGGCCCCCTCGGGCCACTTCAGTGTGTCCTTGGTGCTGACCCTGAGCCCGTGGCTTGGTTTTCTTGCCTGGCTTCATAGTGAACCACAGGTCCCTGTTCTCTCTCGTTGACTGGTGCCGTCCTTGCCCCTCGCAGTGACTCCAGCGTGAATAATGAGCTCTAAATATATTTTCTTGTTCCAAAGCATTTTTCCCTTCTAATGCTGGGGTATAGGGCTTGTGCGTGTCAGCAGGAAACAGGCCCTGCTTTTCCACAGAAGCCAAGAGGCTGCTTCCCTTTCTTCCAAACCACAGGAAAGGGGTTTGGGGTGGGGTGGGGGCGTGCCCACAGACCACCAGGCACTACTGAAGCAGGCTCATTCAAGAGAAATTGCCCGTCCCTCCCAAGCCCCCCATTATTCCTGTAAAAGTTCAGAATGAATGAGGACTTGCTGGCTCTTAACAAGGAAAGCACACAGACACACACATTCAAACTCTCACATACACATGCACACTGGCACACACACATACACACAGAGAAACACATACAGAGAGGCACAGCACACACACAAAGACATGCGAATAGACATATACCCACATATTCAGACATTCACACACACGTGCATCCTGGCACATACGCAGTTACACACCCAAACACATACACATTGACACACACAGACTGAGACAAATACAGACAGGATGTACACAAAGACACACACAAGCATATGCACATAAACACACTCTTCTAGTCACACATACATGCACATGCATGCAGTGACACAGAGACTCACACAGGTATGTAGATACACAAACACAGATACAGACATAGACACACGTTGAGATGGGCGCACACATATACACACACAGAGACATACACACATGGATATGCACAGGCACTCAGTGACAGAAAGACATACAACTATGTAGATATACAAACACAGATACACTTATCCACATATCAAGACAGGTGCACACATATGCACACAGAGAGAGACAAACACACACGGATATGCACACACATGCAGTGACACAGAGACACAAGTATGTAGATACACAAACACAGATACAGATATATACACACATCAAGACAGGTACACACATATGCACACACACACAGACATACACACACGGATATGTACACACAAACTCGCAGGCCATAGGACCTCACATTCTCCCCCCACTCGTCCCCTGGATCTGCCCAGAACCTCTGGAGAGCACAGGACTGAGCTAAGCCACTGGCCTCCAATTACAAGCCAATCCTCAATGCTGAGCGCTGCCTGCTCTGGCGTCCTGAAGTCAGAGACAGAGACGGTGGTTACGACGCTCGCACCATCCTGCTGCTTGCTGAGAAAGCATGACTGTTTGTTCCTTCAGGTCTTTTTTCTTCCCCATTTCCATCTTGGAGGGGGCATGGCAGCAGCCATACTTTCCTGCCCCCTGGGTCCTCGGCCCAGGAGAGGGTTGCCTGTTCTTTGGGATGGAAGGGTACCAGAAGCCAGTGGTGATCGTGAGGCTTTCTGTCAACTTGGCTGGGCCAGGAGTCTCAGTGGTTTGGCCGATAAGGCCTAGTCCCCCCTCGGATTGTGACCTCATGTGGTATACTCAGCTCCAGGGTGGGGTCCCCTGTGAGCCGCCGAGCCGTGGGGAAGAAGGTGAAGGTGATGTGTGCTTACTCAGGTGGCAGCCCAGGGGACCCCAGGGGACACGCCCGCTTCAGACAGAGATCAATGCCGGGAGGGCTTCTTCACTCCCCGTTGGTCTGAATTCTGCATCTGGCTCCATCTGGCTCTGGCGTGCATATGGGGCACCAGTTCTATTGCCTGCTGACCCAGGGAG
The DNA here is from genome assembly GCA_004026705.1 of Nesogale talazaci. NCBI lineage: Eukaryota > Metazoa > Chordata > Mammalia > Afrosoricida > Tenrecidae > Nesogale > Nesogale talazaci. Next base: position 10,860 of record PVJH01017639.1, on the reverse strand, counting down.
CTAACGAGCCACCATCAGAGCCTGCCCTCTGACCCAGCGACCCTGGATTCCTCCCCCTCTGTAGCCACCAGCCTGTGCAGTCTCCCCACTTGCTGGTTCACCAGCCCTGGCAGCTATACTGGCGAGGAAATCCCTCCCCATAACATCTGACCCACTGGCTTGAATCAGACTGGACGACGTTGCCTCTGCCACTGTGTGAACCACTCGCTGGCTACAACTTTCTGCCTCTATGATGTGTCTAGGCCACTGGGTTTACTTCTTTAGAGAACGCGTGAGAAGGATTGTGAAGATGGAGCAGGACCGGGCAGTCTTGGCAACAGGTCACCTGACACTAGGAACTGCATGTGCAAAGACCCTGTGGTTGGAGGGCACTGGGCCCATCCAGGAAGCCACGGAGAGAAAGGCCCACCACGCCTGGCAGGAGGTCAGGGTGCCTCCTGCCACATGGCCGCTGTGACCTGGGGTAAGCTTCTCTGTTTCTCTGAACCCAGGTCTTCTCATCTGTTACCAGGCTTCAAGGCGTCCTGGAGGCACAGCGATTAAAGTGCTCAACGGTTGTTAATTAAAAATGAGCTGTGGAAATTGGGGGTTGGGGGACAGGCGGTACAGCTCTGCCCTCCAGGGCGGCTATGAGTTGGAATTAAGTGGACAACCTCGGGTGGGCTTTTGGGTGGAAAGAAGTCCGGCTGGTGTCTTCCCACAGGCTGGGCTGAGCAATCCTCACTCCCGTTTCTCCCAGCCCCTTGAAGCCACCATGACAAACCAAGAGACACAAACCCCTCCCGCAGTCTGACCATGCCTCACAGAGCTCAGTCCTGTCCATGTCGCCCCACGAGGATGCCCTTCCCTGATCAACAGAGTTTTCCTGTGAGCCTGAGCCAGAGCTTTCTGACTCTCAGCTTAGAAGAAAAGCGAATAGTATTTGTGTCTTGACCTGGAAAAGCCAGGCTTATGGTTTTAACCAGAGGCCCCTGTCCGCTCTGGTGCCCCCCTATAACCTGCACATCTGCAGGATAGGACAAAGTTGCCACCATCAAGTTGATTCCCATTGTGGCAGCCCTGTAGGACAGAGTAGAACTATCCCCACGGGCATGACCATGCATTCTTTACCCGAGTACAAAGCCTCACCTCTCTAACCTTGGAGTGGCTGGTGATGTCAAATCATAGCCCTTATTCATTTAAAAAAAATAAGTAGTTAGCATTTTATTATCCAGAAACCCTACCTTCTGCTATGCTACCTTCAGCCCATAGTGCTCCCAGATGTGGCAGAGTACAACTTCCCTCGGCAGGTGCCTATTTGGGGGTTGGGGGAAACAGATGCCAAGTCCTGGGGATGGATTTGAACCCCAGATCTTTCAGTTAGCAGTGGAGCATGTGGACACGTGGGGAGAGCAGCGGCCCTTGTCTTCACCAGCTGGCCAGCTGGGGGTGTACAGGGGATTCTCCTCTGCTAAGTGGTGGGACCAGAAGCTACTCCTGGGGCGAGTGTTGGCACTGGTCCCCTCATCACTCGCGCACCCGGCCGCGCGCGCCTCTGCGTGGGACACGGGAGAACAGCTTGTCTCCGCCGTCGACTGTAATTACCACGAAACGCTCTGGGAACTTGGCAGTTCTGCATTCCGCATCACCCTTGACTGACACTTCTAATGAACACTATTGTTCCTCCTTTCTCTGGCTGGGTCTGTTGAATGGCGACGCGCGCTACACGTGCTGGAGGAAAGGATTTGGAGGCCGCCCGCAGCATAAACATCATCGCGGGCACCCCAGGAGGCGGGCAGAAGGGAGGATCCCCCCTCCCCTGGTCTGGTGGCCTCCCACCTCCTGCTCTAAGGAGATGATAGTGCTCTCAGAAGGCTGAACTGCTGCTGTTGTTGCTGCTAGGTGTGCTGAGTGGGGATCCAACTCACAGGGGCCTGATGTATAACAGAAGCCAGTCTGGCCAGACCCTAACACGGCCTCTTATCTCTGAGGCCCTGGAGACAGCCACCGTGCCAACCTTTCTTCCATTTCAAGGCCCCTCTCCTTCCCTTCTCCAGAAACCAGTCCTACAGTGGGACTTTTATGTTCTCTTTAAAGGTCAGATATTGGTCTTACTGTAAGTATACCTCCCCGTGTCTCCATAATGCTCTGAAAAAAGCCCCAGGCAAATGCAAGGTGGGGCACAGGACTTAACCCCCCCACCCCTGGGCACTGAATAAAAGAAAGGCACAATGTTGTGGAAGTCATCCACATTGTAGTATAAATCAGTACTCCATTTCTTCGTATGGCTGAATGAGTTCCCATTCAGCATCTCTGCTGACAGAAAAGGACACAGTGCTTGCCCAAAGCAATGGGAATGGGGAAGAAGGCCCACATAAAGGAGCAGCTCGAGATGGCAAGGGTGGCCCAGGACCAGGCATGACTTCTGTCTGCCGGGCAAAGGCCCCTGGGAGCCGAAACAGACAGCATTCACAACCTCTGAATGCACCGCTCTGTGGGGTCAGACAGAAAGGTCTCGAGTCCTCTCATGTGACATGTTCAAAGGGATCAGATTGACAGTGCCAAAGCGGGTTAGGGGTTGCCTGGGTGCTGGCTGGGTAAGCTCTGGGGGCACTGCCGGTCAGGAGCTGGGGTGCTAACCACAAGGTGGGTGGTTCAACACCCCCAGCAGATGGAGCTGTCTGTTCCTGTAAGGATCTGCCATCTCAGAAATCTCACAGAGGGTCGTCGTGCGAATGCAGAAAGACTGGCTGGCAGTGAGGCTCTGGGTGGCTTCTGGAGGTGCTAAAGAGAGGGGTGGAGGGCCGCAGTAAGACCCTAACCATGCAGGGTCAGTAGTTTGAAACTACCAGCTGCTCTGTGGGAGGAAGATGAGGATTTCTACTCCTGCAAAAGGTCCCACTCTTGGAAACCCACAGGGGCGGCTACTCTGTCCTATGGGGTGGATGTGAGTTGGAATCAGCTAGATGGCCATGAGCATGGAGAAGTTTTTAGGGGGGGGGCTTGGGAAATCATTGCTAATGAGTCCCTTTGGGAGGTGATGAAAAAGTGTGGAAACTAAATAGCGCTGGAGACAGTGTGCTGCTCAGATGCCACTGAATTGTCCACTGCCCATTTCTATTGCAGAGATTTCACCTCCAGACTTCATCCCCCTCAACACTGAGGCACTCGATCAGAAACTCAACACCGGGGAAGAGTTGCAGTAGGAAATTGACAGAGGCAGTTCTCCCCTGTCCTGTAGGGTCATACGAGGTGGCATCTTCTCGAAGGCAGTGAGCTTTGGGGGAGCTGCTGGGAGCCACCTTCCCACTGACGGAAAGAGGGGGTGGGTGCTTTCTGAAAATAAAACATGGAAACAGATAGAAGGTATCGGCGTTCAAAGGCGTCTTTAGCCTCTTCAGATTTTACCCTGCCTGCTCTGGAACCCCCCGGTAGGGAAGTTGCCCACACTCAGCTCAGGGCGACCCATGCGTGTCCCGGACACATGGGTTCCAGAGGGCTTCCCGTGGCTGGTCCATTTGTATGCATGACCCAGTCTGTCTTCTGCGTGCCTCTGGGTCAACCTGAGCTCCTCGCTTCTGGTTAGTGGCCCAGGGTGTTCTCTCTTCACACCACCCTGCGTGGCAAAGTCAGACTGGACTCGTGGCAAATCTCTCTGAGCGGACATCTTGATTTTGCTCCCCTGTGGGGTGTGGGTGTGCAGAAAATGCCAATGGATCGAGTGACTGGGTCAGGAGAGTGTCCGTTCCAGTTTGGGTGGAGCGCCAGGAGCGTTGTATGTGGGTGTGAAGAAAGGAGACCAGCCCCTAACCAAGCCCCATGGCATTGAAGGCATGTCTTGAACACGGAGGGACCAGGGAGGTCAAAGGTAAACTCCCTGCACTAGACGAGGATGTCTGGTGTCTTCAGACCCGAGACAAGCATTGCGGAAAACATGGTGGCCCGCCTTGTGTGTCAGGAGAGGCCAGTCTCTGGAGAAGGACACCATGCACGTACAGCACAAGGGCAGCAAGGAAGAATCGGGCCCTCCAGGAGATGGAAGGACACAGGGACTGCATCCACGGCTCAAGCCTAAAGAAGCTTGGGAGCACGGTGCAGGACCAGACAGTGCTTCCTCCTGCTGCATTTTGGGTTGCCGTGGGCCGGAACAGACTGGATGACATCTAACAGCCACAGCCTGCCGTGTTCAAGCAGGTGCAAGAAGCAAGAAGGGTGCGGGAGGAGAGCAGGGACTTGCTGCTGGAAGCCTTGATGCCCACAGGGCAAGAACAGTGACTGATGACGATGGTGGGGAGAGGAGGGAGGGACCACGTGTTTCAGGGAAGAGTTACCCAAATCTACCTCTCTGTCGTCCCCCGGGGCCTTTCTGAGGCCATGGTAGAGGCCTGCCCCTAATCTGTTACAATCTACAAGGGGATACTATTTAGGGTCCCCTGTTCATTCTCCTCAGTGTGTGAAAACTGTGATTGTGAAAGAGAATGGCTTCCTTGCCAGGAGAGGCAGGCGGACGTTCCTTCATGTTGAATTACCAGGATGTCAAAAAAAGAAAAGAAAAGAAAAAAAGAATTACCAGGATGGCTGTAAATGATCATGTCCTTGTTGCCATCAACACCTGGCCACCCTGTGGACAATGGAATGACACACTGCCCCGGACTCACGCTGTTGTGATGTGTGAGCCCACGGTTTCAGCTACTGTGTCCATCCACCTCGTCCAGGGCCTTCCTCTTTTGTGCTGCCCCTCCACTTTACCCAGCATGCTCTCCTTACATAATTCCACTTATACAGCACACACACTAAATTGTCTCCAGGACACACACACATACTAATCCACACACAGCCTGTGTATGCAAAGCAGGGATAATCAGACAAAATCACTGGACCTGGAAGGGGGACATTGAGCAAACATTCCGCATACTGTGCTTTTACATTCTCATGGTCCACCCCTGCCAGTATGCCGGACTGTGTTGACTTCCACGTGGCTGTGGGGCCGGAGGCTTTGCAAGCAGCATTTCAGAGACCACCGGGGTCACCCATGGTGGACAGTTTTTAGCACACTGTTAAAGGCAGACTAGGAGGAAATGACTGGAGATCCGCCTTCCAAAACTAGCCACTAGATACATTAGGGAGTCGCAGCAGGGTGTTGCTCAACTTGCGGGCTTTGGACATGTCCTTAGGCGAATGTCGTGTTTGGTGAAGTGGAGTGTCAGGGAGAGTGAGGGAGCTCCTGGATGAGGTGGATTGACCCCAGAGCCACTGTGAGGGGCTCTGTGAGGGGATGCTAGGGATGGTGAGGATGATCCAGAACCCTGGAGATGACTCTGCTCCAGGGAACACAGGTGGTCAGGTCAACTGGAGGGCAGCTCTCTCTATCTAGCGATCGATCTAGTGTGGTATTAATTGCCTGTGACTTTCTGTTCGTGGTGATGGAAAAATTGGCAAGGGCTATTGGTGGTGGTTACACTGTGAGATGGATTGGTCTCACAACACTGTGCACAGGTGCTGCAGTGTGGGCAAGGGTTGTGGTACCTATATTTTATGATGGTAAAAGGAGGAGATGGAGGAGAAGGAAGAGGAGAAGGAGGGAAGGAAAAGAGAGGAGAAAATGGGACAGAAAGGGGGGGGGGGAGATGAAAGAGAAGGTGGGGAAAAAAGTAAGAGGAGAAGAAACAAGTTGGAAAACAATGAAAGGCTAACACAAGATTCAGCTGTGTGTGCATCAAGACAGATGGGAGGAAGGGCTCGAATTTTCTTGTCTTTTCCAAATTTCCAAATTTCACGGGGATAGTGTCCAGGAGGATGGGGTTCCAAATGACCAGATGACCAGGTGACCACATGGTTCAGTCCAGGCCTCCTTTCAAGCCACGCAGGGGCCTCCAGCCACAGAGCTCTTTCCTCTCTGTGCACACGGCTGACAACCCCAGTTCAACCTGCACAGAGTGGCTGCAGGGTCTGCTCTGCACCACAGCCCCCCCCCACACACACACACACGCACACACAATATGTGCCCATAACTGCTGCGCTCCCAGCACACACGCTCATCCACCCACCGCCACTCACCTCTCCGGCACTGCAGGCCTCTTAAGGGATCATTCACGGCCCGATTTATGGATCTGTTTGCTTTATCAGCTTAGCTCTCAAGTAGTTATTTTCAGCACTTGATCTCTATGGCAAATACAAAAAATAATGAACCATGCAGAGGGAGGGGGAGGTGGGAAGGGGAGGAAGAGAAATTATCTAAACAGAGCACACCGCAGGCATGCATCCTCTCTCTTGGTGACATGAGGCGAATGCACCATGGGACCAGCCTCCTGGTGACCTCGAGACCTAGAAGGATGAGTCACCCCTGAGGGGCATTCAGTACTCACGTGGTAAGAATGATAATAAAACCCAGAGACCAAGGGATGGCCTACCCCAGACACTGGTTTGTCGTCATGAACCAGCCTATCCTGAAGAGCCCATGGTCTCCACCAGGCAGTGATGAGGATCGAGTGAAGAGGACCTCAGGTCTATCTATACACCAGACTGTGCACCCCGGTACCTGTCACCTTCTACCAGTCAGCCAACTAACTGGATGATGTTGGTGCTGATGTTCTGACCTCAGACTTCCATGTCGGAGAATTCCAGCCAACCTGGCTTTCCTTTCCTCTGAAAGAACACACAATCCTTTCTAACTAAACCAAACCAAAACCAAACTCACTGCCACCCAGTCAATCCTAAAGGACTGTAAGGCTGTTTGCTTTCTTACAGTCACGAATGTCCTTTATGAAGTCAGGGGACTATGTCTTTTATGCTCCTACTATATCCCTTTTGTGTTCAACAATATGACTGAACAGAGACATTCAAGATGTGGCTGCTGGGTGGATGGATGCATGGATGGATGTGTGAATGGATGAACATATGATGGACAGAGGATGGAGGGATGAGTGGATGGATGGAGTTACAGGAAAGGGATAGATGAATGGATGTGCAGGCAGATGTATGGATAAATGGGTGGATAAAAGGGTAGGTGGGTGTATACATTATCAATGAATGGATAAGTAATGAGTGAAGAAATGCATGAGTGAAGAAATGATAGGTGAGTGTATTATGAATGGACAAATAGACTGGTGAAGAGATAGATGCATTATTCATGGATGAGTGATAATGACTAGGCAGAATATGGTGAATGGCTGGGTTGATGGACAGAGGATGGATGGGTGGGTGGGTAAATGGATAAATAGATGGATGGAAGAATAGAGACTGGATAAGTAGGTGCATTGTGTATGAATAGATGGATGAATAGAGGGATGGATGGGTAATTTAGTTTCCATCTCTTTGATATTCCCTACTCTCTGCTGCATCTTAACTACATCTTGCTTCTCTGGTCGGATGTTGGGGCCCTGAAGAGTGGCCCTTTCTATCCCCACGATGCACTACCCATGATCACACTGTATTCTGGTGTGAGGAGAGCAGAGAACAGAGGAGTCATCCACAGAGCAAATGCAGTTGGAAACTCAGCAGAATGTTTACCAATATCAAGAAGTATCTGTCCAGGTCCTGTTCAGTTAATAATGGAACAGGTGGAAGAAAGATGAGGCATTCGGCTTCTATCAAGATCACAGCCTTACGGCTGTGGTAGTTACATACTCTCATGTCAACTTGAAGGTATGAAGAGTGAAGGGGCAGAGACTAGCCTGTCAACCAGGCCACAGCCTGATGATACCTCCTTGTGAGCCTGGCCTTCTCATGAGGATTCTGGGAACTTCCTCTCTCTCTGCTTCCTATTGAAGAGCCACTCTCGGGAAGCTGGAGGAGTCATGTGGAGACCTGCGCCAGCACTGTGATGCTTCCACCGTCATTGGATCCACAAGTTTTTGCACCCACCAGCCTGTGATCCTACTGTATTTTTGCATCCATGCATGTGACTGCATGATCTGAAGAAGGATTTTGGGACTAGAATTGGATTTAAGGGTTAATAACGGACTTACGGACTTGATCTGCACTGGGCTGGGACATTTTCTTAATATACAATTACTCCTTGATGTAAAGTTCTTCCTTATACATATAAGAGTGTCTCTGCATTTGGTTCTCTAGTTTACCCAGCTTAACACAGAAACCCAGTGGGGCAGGTCTGCTTCATCCTATAGGGCAGTGGTTCTCACCTTCCTAATGATGTGACCCTCTCATATAGCTCCTCATATGGTGGTGACCCCCAACCATAAAATTATTTTAGTTGCTACTTCATAACTGTAATTTTGCTACTGCTATGAATCAGGCGAAAGGGTCATTTGACCCCAAAAGGGGTCGCAACCCACAGGTTGAGAATGCTGCCATAGAGTCTTTATGAGTCAGATTTGAGTGGCTAGCAGTGGGTTAATTTCAAGAACTACATGTTCTCCCACTTCTGCCAGATTCTGAGGAAGTCCCGAGTTTCAAAGGAACACAATCCCGTATGACTGGAGGAGCAGGACCATGACCAGAGAAAGGCCAAGAGCATCTCCTGACTCAGCTATTGCACAGCCTCGTGTCTCATTTCACCTGAAGCCTCATTTCCTCATCCGTAAAATTGGAATAACCATGCTACCCACAGAGGCATGGACAGCATCCCCCAAAAGGCACATCCACATGAACCCTGTGTCCCTGTCTGTGGAAGGAGGTCTTTGCAGATGTAGCCGATAACTGAGATGAGATGGCCGTGGATTGAGCCGAGATCCTAAAAGCCATGACCAGTCTTTCTTCTAAGAGGGTGCAACACAGAGGAAGGAAGACACAGCTGGAAGGAAGATGTGCGATCAGAGAAACAAAGACGGGGGTGATGCTGCCACCAGCCAAGGGGCCCTGGGCACACCAAGAGTCAGAAGAGGCAAGCAGGCCGGCAACGGTGATCTTGCAGAGCCTCAGTTCTGCTGACACCCTCATTTCAGACGTCTGGCTGCCCCGACTCTGAACTGGGCCTTGCACCACATGCAGGTAGAAATATGGTCCCACCGCCTGCAGACCAAGGGGCAGGGGCTCCAGGAGAGGGCTTTAGAACTGAGATGTGGCAGGGATGACTAAAGGGAGCTAGGGGAGGGCTGGGAAAGAGGCAGTCTCCACCTGCGGAATGTTCTTTGAAGGTCTGTGACGTCACAGTTGTACTAGTAGTAGCCTGGCCCCCAGGCTACAACCCCTCTATGTGGTGCACCATGCTTCTCCTTGCACGTGGGGGACATCTGAAACCAACAGGGCAGAGGCCCTAAAGTCCCTGGTTGCGTCCTCCAGCTCCTGGTGTCCCTGGCATCCCTTGGCTTGTGGCAACATCAACCCTGCTTTTGCTTCCCTGGGCACATGGCTTCCTTCCCATTGTCTCTGTGTATCCAAGATACTGAGAAGAACACAAGCCATTGCTTTTAGGGTCTGCACCCAATGCAGGGCAATCTTGCTCACTCACTTTTTGCAGACTGCAGGCACTCTGCAGAGTGGTCATGTGCTGATATGGTCAGCAGTTTGAAGCCACCTGTTGGCTCCGTGGGAGAAAGGCACGGCTTTCGACAGTGCAGTGGGTTGCTGAGGAAGTTGTACATGATCAGTCGGAGTCCCGGTTGGGGCATCACCTGCCCAGCCTGCTGTGTGAGTGACCAGCCAGATGGGTGCCCAGGATTGGCACTGCACAGCAGCTGTTTAAACCCACCCGCCACTCACTCTACTGCGGGAAGACAAGGCTTTCTGGTCCGACAGAGAGGGACAGTCTCAGAAGCCCACAGGACAGCCCGGTCCTGTCCTAGAGGGTGCTAGGCGTCGGCATCAACTCAATGGGGAGGAGTTTCTGATTCTCCAGTTAAATACAAAGAGCCTGGGACCCACTGAAGTCAAAACCTCCAAACAAGCAGCCACACGGCACCCAAAGACCAATGCCATCCAGTCACCTGCCGTGTGTGCCAGCCCCCAAGTGTGTCAGACTAAGAGCTGTGGTGGATCGGAATAAGGTGGCCAGGCCTTTCTTCAAGGTGTCACTGGATGAACTGGAGCCCCACTGGAAACCGGCAGCAACCCGTGACTGGGTCACACCATCAGGGACTCCGTGGACAAGGCCAGCCTGGCAGTGGCCAAGTCCAAGTGCCAGCAGCTCCCCCCATGCAAGCTCCCTTAAGATCCCTAAACTTGGCGCTCCAAGTCCACAGGGGCCAGCTCCAGCTTGTGGCTACAAAGGGGCCTAGCAATGTGTGGGAGAACCTGGCATGGCTGGCTTCAGCCATGGCTCATAATCCTAGAAACTGCAAGTCCATTAGATGGACAAGAAAACAGGAGACCTGGGCTGAACCCCGGTGGCATAATGGTTGTGCGCGGGACTGCGGCCCACTGGGTTGGAGGTTCAAATCCAGCGGCAAGGCTGGGCCTCCTACGCCCACCACCAGAGGTAGTGATGCCCCAAAAACCAAAAAAAAATAGAAAGAAAGAAAGAAAAAAAACAGGAGACCTGGCCCCTGGGGCCTCCTGCAGGAGGACACAACCAGAGGTATGGACAGCCCAAGGAGGAAGACTGAAAAGGCTCTGCAGGTAAGAGACCACTGTGGACACTGGACTCCTTCATTAAATGTCAGTGCCAGCTGGTCAACACCTGTCCAGCCTGCTGCGTGAGTGATGAGTCAGATGGATGGCCAGGATGGGCACCACACAGCAGCATGGACCAGCAGAAGCTGAAACTAGCCCGTAAGCCTTCAGGAGCTGGCCAGGTATCCCTGCTGCTAACCTTCATGGGACTCCATGGGGTTCCCTCCCCCAGCCTCCTTCCAAGAGGACGCTGGTGGCCCCCGCTAATTCAGCAGCCTCAGGGGTCTGGCTGGCCCCTGCTGGTGAAAATGAACAGCCCTACACACTTTCAGAAAATGAGTGATATTCCCATCCATCGCCAGACCCTGCTCC
>PVJH01017638.1:27500-47285 GCA_004026705.1 Nesogale talazaci | reverse complement strand
TTTATTGGGGTCTTTTACATCTCTTATAACATTCCATGCATGATTTGTCTATATAATTCTTTTGTGTGTGGGGGGGGGGGGGGAGGCATCACTGCCTCTGTTGGTTGTGGGTGCTACCCAGCGCTGTTCCTGAGAGCTGCCACTGGGTTTGAACCGCCAAGTCCGTGGGCCGCTGTCCTGCACTCAACCACTTACACCACTGGGGCTCAGCCCTCCATACATCATTTGTATCAAGCATATTTGTACACATGTTGCCGTCTTCATTTCCACATATTTTCTACTTGAGCCCTTGGTATAAACTCCTCTTTCCCCCTCCTTTTTTTATATATAAATCATTTTATTGGGGGCGCATACAACTCTCATCACAATCCATATATATATATATTGTGTGCAGGCCACATTTGAAGACTTGTTGCCATCATCACTCTCAAAACATTCTCCCTCCACTTAGGCCCCCAGTACCAGCTCTCCATATTTCCCTTCTCTTCCCCTCCCCTCCCCCATGAACCTTTAATAATTTTCAAATTGTTATTACTTTTTCATATTGTACACTGTCCGATTTTTAATTTTTCCATTATCAGCATTCCACCTATTTCTGATCTGTCTAGGAATCTGTGTAAGTATCCTAGAATTGAAGGCTATTCGTATATGCAGACACACATATACAGGAGGAGAAGCCAAAACTATTGCTGCAAAATCAAATAAATCTTTTTTTTGGTTTGTTTTTGGGGGGACGCATCACTGCCCTCTGGTGGTGGGAGTAGGAAGCCCAGCCTTGCTGCTGGATTTGAACCTCCAACCCAGTGGGCCACAGTCCTGTGCACAACCACTGTGCCACTCAGCCCCAAATAAATCTTTTTTTTTTTTGGGGGGGGGGTGCATCACTGCTCTCCGGCGGTGGGAGTAGGAGGCCCAGCCCCACTGCTGGAATTGAACCTCCGTCCCAGTGGGCCGCAGTCCCACGCACAACCACGACGCCGCCGGGGCTCAGCCCCCAAATAAATCTTTATCAACAAAATTATCAAAGTATGAAGCTCTTCTTTCTCAATATGCCCTCCACTGAGTCCTGTACACTGAAGGTGGTGTTTCTTGCTCTCTGACCTTCCCACAAAGAACCTTGTGCTTCTGCATCTTTTCCAAGCCAAAACAACAATGTGAGCAAACACAAAGGGCTCAAATTGTGTTCTTTGAAATGTTATTTGAGTTTGAGGAACAAAGTAAGCCTGAAGGCTCAGGACGTGGGCTGTAGGATGGATGTGGTAAAGCTTCTTAATGGAATTCTCATTGGCTCGTCCTTGCTAAGCTCAAAAAATAGGCAGGTGCCTTGTGATGGGGGTGGCGGGATTCCTCAGTGAACCTGCCCTGGTCTTTTTTTCTTCATTCATGCAGTTTTCAATATTCTCCAAACAGCTTCCTAGTAAGCCCCCTTAATTGTCTTGTGTCCTTGGAGGAAAATCTAACAAGATCCTCGACCTTGACGCTAAAGGACAGAATAAAGGGTGGAAACTCCTATGGGTTTCTGAGACTCTAACTGTCTCTGCAAGTAGAAAGCTCTGTTTTTCTTCCCCAGAGCGGCCGGTGGTTTCTGACCGCTGACCTTGCAGAGCAAAGTCCAACTTGTAACTACTCCACCACCAGGGCTCCCTCCTAACAATATGGTCACCGGCAGTCCAGAATCCAAAAGAGGACATTGTGAGCTTCTCTCTCTCTACTCTGATCTTAACTGCCCCTGAGGGTCTCTCCCCCCCCCCCCCCAGGAGATAGGGTGGACCTTGTGTTTAAAGGCACTCTACAAAAACTAAAGCAAACGTGTTACTGAGAGAACTTGTCATCAATCATCCACTGATTGTAAAACACGTTTTGTTTGGGATAAACACATGTAGGTTTATCCTTCTGCAGAAACTCAAGCAGAAATATGTTCTGACTTTTCCATGTGTGCATAGATACATATGAAGGGGTAACCCCCCAAAACAGAATGGGTTTTTTTGTTTTTTTGGGGGGGGGGGGCATCACTGCCCTCTGGTGGTGGGAGTAGGAGGTCCAGCCTTTCCTCCTGTGGAGCTGGAATTGAACCTCCATCCCAGTGGACTGTAGTCCTGCACACAACCTCTACGCCACTGGGGCTCAGCCCTAAAACTGAATGTTTTTTAAAGGTAGGTATTTAATTTTTTTTTTAATAAAACGACCTTATCATCTTCAAAGTGCTTATCACCTTCCATTACACTTAATATATTTGTCGAATCAATGATTCCATTCTTGGAAACATTATTCAAACTCATCTGTTTGGATGGCTGACAGGAACTCCTTGCTTTGTTTCGTTTTCCTTTACCTCTTGTACAAAGTGAAGTTGCCTTCCTTCCATGTCTCTCTTAATTCATGGAAACAAAAAGAAGTCCCCCGGTGCAAGGTCAGGTGAGTGAAGTGTGTGGAACAAGAGAAGCATGCTGTTTTTTGCCAAAAACTGGCACACTGCGTGAGCAGGTGCATTATTGTGGTGACAAGAAACAGTCCCTTGTCTACCATAAATCAGGCATTTTGTCACACACGATTACACCAATCTTTTCAAAACCTCTTCATAGGAAGCTTGATTAACAGTCTGACCTGGTAGAACAAACTTCACATGCACTATCCCCCTCACATTAAAAAAAAGGGGGGGGCGTCATTTTGATTGTTGGTTTCACTTGAAAAGCTTTTGGGGGGTGAGGTGACATCTTCCACTGGCTTGAATGATGTTTGGTTTGGGGTCCTAAGAATACTACCATGTTTCCTCACCAGTAATGGCCTCAGGAGTTGGAATGAGGGTTGGGAATCTGGGTCACTTTGGAACTGTTGTTTCAAAACATGACAGGTTTCCACTCGGTCGGTGCTCTTTTTCCTGGTCAGTGAGAACCTGAGGCACAAACTTTGCAGCCATCTTTCTCATTCCCAAATCTTCCATTAAAATTTGCTGAACTTGGGGCTGAGCCCCGGTGGCGTAGTGGTTGTGCGCGGATTGCGGCCCACTGGGATGGAGGTTCGATTCGAGCTCCACAGGGGCAAAGGATGGGCCTCCTGCTCCCACCACCCGTGCCCTAAGAAAATAAATAAGTAAATAAATTTGCTGAACTAAACTCCAAGATAGTCCGGAGAACTTCCCCATCTCTTCAATGGTCCATTGATTGTCTTAGGACTTTGAGCACAAGTGCATGAATATTGTCGACCTTTTCATCCACTTGGAAACTTGATGAAAGTCCAGAATGAGGTTTGTCATCAATAAACATTTCACCTTTTTTGAAATGCAAAACCACTTGAGTTTTTCACATAGCGCTGTCCTTGTAAGCTGTGTTCAACATCACAGCAATTTCTGTGGCAGTGTTCCTGAGCAGGAAACAAAATCCCACAGCCGCACACTGTTCTCACAAATTGGCCATCACTAAAAAAGAGGTGGATTGAAACTGCTTTTTTTTTCTGCCCCAATGTGAATGAGAGAGAGTGTGGAGTAGAAACCCAAAGCCCATCTGTGGCCAATTGGACATCCCCTTGCAAAAGGGTCATGAGGAAGAGATGAGCCTGTCAGAGTGCAGTATGGCACTGATGAAACATACAACTTTCCTCTAGTTTTTTAGTGCTTCCTCCCCACTATCATGATCCTAATTTTACCTTCCAGACCAGAGCATGAACCTAGGTACAGATAAGAGCTAGAAATACAGGGAATCCAAGACAGATAAACCTCTCGGGACCAATAATGAGAGTATCAATACCAGAAGGGGAAGGGGAAGGCTGGGGCAGAAAGGGGAAACTGATCACAATGATTTACATATAACTTCCCTGCAAGCAGATGAACAACAGAAAGGTGGGTGAAGGGAGACATTGGTCCGTGTAAGACATGGCAGAATAATAATAATTTATAAATTATCAAAGGTTCGTAAGGGAGGGAGAGTGAGGGAGGAGCTGGGGAAAATGAGGAGCTGATACTACAGACTCAAGTAGAAAGGAAATGTTTTGAAAATGATGATAGCAACAAATGGACAAAGGTGCTTGACACAGTGGATATATGTATGGATTGTGATAAGAGCTGTGCGAGCCTCCAATAAAATGGATTTTTTTAAAAAGAATGATAAAAGAAACTGCTTTTATTTAAAAATTAACTGTCAGAGCTGAGCTCCGGTGACATAGTGGTTGTGCACTGGACTGCGGTTCACTGGGTTGGAGGTTCAAATCCAGCTGCAAGGCTGGGTCTCCTACTTCAACCACCAGAGGGCAGTGATGCTCCCCTCCAAAAAAAGTCACCGTCACCAGAGAGAACTTTCCCAGGTGACACCACTGGGTGCACTAACTCAGAGCCAGTTGCCTGGTGCTTGCCCAGTGGGGGGGGGGGGGGGAATGCATACTACAAAAACCCCATGCAGCTGCATTCTATCAAGTCCACACTTTGTAGACAGGATGTCTCTATCCTGATGGCTTTACTCATTGAAACCAAGATGATGCATTTGAAACCAGTTTAATTCTTACAAGACAATGTACATGCTTTATGTAGATTTTGTGGTTGTTTTTTCCCCCTCTCCCGCCCCCCTCTTCTGTGTTTATTACTTAGGGAAGACTGTGTCAGTGTAAATCAAGAGTAATGAAATCAGCATTATGGTATCTTTGATATATCCCAACTGTATCAGTTGGGAAAGCCTTCCTGGATGTTTAGTTTGGCTTGTAATGATTGATCCTATAGACAGTGGATAAACATTTTTGATGGATCTGTTTGCTCACAAGTTAAAAAAAGAAGAGAAAGTGTATTTCCTACCTAATCTTTTTTTCTCTTTGATTTAAAGAGTTCAGTGCCATCTGAGCGGAAACAGTTCAAATGTGGTCTTCATAGGTTGGTGGCACCAAAAATAGAAACTCACTTAGGGTAAAATTTGCTGTCAAGAAAAATGGAGCATTCTTGCTGAACTCGGGACCGCATGGTTCATGGGAACTTGCTTGTAGATGGTTGCTACAATAAGGCTTCTTTCATACAGGTGTGTTTATGCCCCAGGCTTGCTGGCCACAGTCCATTCCATTTACAGAAGCTGAATTAAACAATAACTACCGCATTGCAAAAAAAAAAAAAAAATAGGGAGGAGGAGAACACGGGAGGGGGAAGGTGAGCGTCAAAGGAGATGCCTGAAAGCTTTGTTGGGGCCAAGAAAAACTCTGTTGCAGTTGTCAGAGCTTGTTGATGTTGCTGGGAACGGCACTTTTTTTTTCCTCCTGGATTTTGTGGTTCTGCCTTAGGAAAGAAAGTAAAATAGAATGGAAGAACAAAGTCCTACTCTATAAATCAGCAGCTGCTCCTTGCCAGATCAAAGGAGTGACATTTTTGCTCCTGGACTACTTGTCCACTTGAGGGCTTGACAGGCAGCTAACAGCTGGCCTGCTAGACTGTATGGGAGAATCAGCCTACATCTTCTTCGGAGCAGATGACAAGCTAATCAGAGAGTTATCCATAGCACAGGGCATGTGAGTGCACCTTGATCTCTTCAAACATATCTAATACATAATTGCTAAACAGCTTGGTGCATTTTTGGCAAGTTAATGCTTAGGTGGTTTCTACTGAGGAGAGGGATAGAGAATTAATACTTCAATCAAAGGTGTTCATGAAAGCTAAAAGCATACTAAATTTGTCGGGATCTTCCCTTAGAGTGAATTAGTAAATGCCGAGGAACATAATGGGAATTGACCAAGAATGTATGTAACTGATTATCAAGTGGCTGGTTGGTTTTAAAAGTCTGGTCAGGCTCTAGGGTTGCTGTACAGGTAATTGGCAATTTTGAAAATGATCATCCCTTCTTTTGAGGCTGACAGAATTGAAAGTTGTGGCCATGCCTTCCGTACCTACAAGAGTTGTTCTCAGAAGCCCAATAAGGTGTATAGATAGAGAGATCTGGAATTTTAATATCTGTAGTAAAACTTTCAAAGTAATTCAGTTTCTTGTTGATTTCCATCCGCAATAAATCATGTACAGGATGAGGTAATAGACTACAACTTATGTCTATTGACTTAGTATTTTATCTTTAAGAAGATAGATTCTAGATATGAATAGCTAAGGAAGTTTGAGTGTCTTCCCCTCCCTGCTTTCAAGTAGCTTTGAAAGATCACTTTTATAGTGCATGATAAATAGCCACATATGAATAATCTGATGGCATTCTGTAACAGTAACGGTGCTTCAAAAATCAGAACCTGCTGGGATGTTTTGTTATGTGCCATCGGGTGTGATTACCGTCACAGAATAGTGTTTACTGTTGCTCAGCATTATAAAGGAAATAAAAGATCATTCCCTTCTGAGTAGATATTTCTCAGATGCTTTTGTTAAGAAGTCTCCACTACTGGCCATAGATAAAAGCCTTAGTTAACCAAGATGCCAGATTTTTCCATATAACCTTTCATCTTTTTAGGACTATAAAAATAATCATCCTTGTTTTTAAGTACTTAAGTAGGTGAAGAAAAATATCAAAGACAGTGAAATCAACTACTCTGTTCCCCATCTCATTTATTCTTGAAGGTAACCTCAGTTTCCACAAAAACATCCTATGGTCCCAACTTTTCCTTTGAGAAGCATAGCCAGGATAACTTTAATTACTATAAAAGGTTTGTTGCCGGGCTGAGCCCTGGTGGCATAGTGGTTGTGAGGGGGACTGCGGCCCACTGGGACGGAGGTTCAATTCCAGCAGTGGGGCTGGGCCTCCTACTCCCACCACGGGTGAGCAGTGATGCCCCAAACAAAAACATTGTTGCCAAAAGCCATTGTTTACAAGATTGTTTAGAACCAAGCTATCCATAGAGAAAAGGACAAGCCTTGCCACAGCCATGATCTACCGATTCTTAATCTTTGCAAGCATCTATTCTCAGAGATCGTCTATTTGGCGGGTGACTAAAGCAAATGTTCCTATTTCACCTGGAGAGGTTTTAAGATTCAGATTCAGGGTGGGACTTGAGATTCAACATTTCTGCCTTTCCAGCAGTGGGATAAATATAGGGCTGGAAGCTTCAAGGTCAGTGTTGTTCCACCGGAGAAAGAAGGTGCTTGCTGTCTGCTCCAGTAAAGATCTACAGTTTCCAAAAGCCCAAGGATCCGTTATAGTCTGTCCTTTAAAGTTGCTGGGTGTCAGAACCAACCCCATGGCAGTGGGTTTGGTTTTTGGTTTGGTTAACAGACTCAAAGGAAATGTTGACACTGCTGGACCCTATTTAGAATAATAAGAATCTAGAGCAGGGGGCGTTAACATTTTTTTCAAGTGGGTTATTTTTCTACTGTTTTCCACAAAAATGTTTGCTGGTGGATCACATCACTTCTATTTTGGATTACGCATTATCTTAGAATACAAAAAATAAAAACAGTATACAGATGGGATAATCCAACATATCTTTTTTTTTGGGGGGGGGGGGCATCACTGCTCTCCGCTGGTGGGAGTAGGAGGCCCAGCCCCACTACTGGAATTGAACCTCCGTCCCAGTGGGCCGCAGTCCCGCGCACAACCACTACTCCACTGGGGCTCAGCCCCCAATATATCTTAAATATAGATTTAAAAATTTATTATCATCAAATCTATATTTACAACTTGAAAGACATCATAAAAATGTTAGCAGAAAAATAAAGACCATGTAAATAAAATGAACCCTCTTTAATTAAGACCATTTCATCATTTTAATGGCTTCCTTGAGGCTATTTCATTATCCTTGTAAGGTTTGAGATGTTGGGGTGATAATTCATTGTTGTTAAAAAGAATACATGGTTCTGAATTTTTGTTAGTCAACCTGTTGTTTCACAATGAATTGAGTTTGAATTTTTGTTGGGAAATTCACATGAGTAGCTGGACCAAAAAACTGGTAGTAAAGCGAAACCAACTTTCTTTATCAAAGAAAACTTGGAAGGAAGTGATGTCAACACGTAGCTATAATGCTTAAGTGATTTTTATCAGTGACTATATTATCTTCTTAAAGCCTTGAATTTATCCATATTGCTGAGTTTTTTAAGTCAATTAACTCCATATCCAGATTTTCAATTTCAAGGAAATTGAAATACTGCAGGTCCAACACATTGTCCTCCATTTCATCAGGCTTTATTATAAAACTGAACATAGGACCGGCCATGAGCTTTAAAGTTCTGAAATTGGGTTTCAAATTCAGTTTGAATGGCATCTATGTAAGTTTTAAGCATATCTACTTCTGCATTGGTAATTTCTTTTTTCTTTTGGAGGGGGGGGGGGCATCACTGCCTCTGGTGGTCGTGGGCGCTACCCAGTGCTGCTCCTGAGAGCTGCAGCTGGATTTGAACCACCAAGCCCGCGGGCTGCAGTCCCACACTCAACTACTTTCGCCACCGGGGCTCAGCCCGCATTTGTAATTTCTTTATGAGTTTTTACTAAAGGAAAATATTTAAATGTTTGTTTAACTAAGTCACCCTGGAATTGAACTATCTTACAACGAAAACTTTTTCATTCTTCATAAAGTTTGAGAATTGTCTGTCTCTTGTTCTGTAAGTGCAAATTTAAATATTTGAAATGATTAGTAATATCTGCTAAGAATTTTAATTTAAGAAGCCAATTTTTATCACCGATTTCACTCATAAATATTTCAATTGCATCAATGCATTCCACAAAACGATTTAGAACCTTTCCTCTGCTTAACCAGCGAACTTCAGTATGTATTAATAATCAGTATATTCTGGCTGTGGCCCATTGGGATGGAGGTTCAATTCCAGCTCCCAGGAGCAAAGGCTGGGGCTCCTACTCCTACCACCAGAGGGCAGGGATGCCTAAAAAAATAAAAAATAAAATAATAATAATCAGTATATTCACATTCAATTTCTTCTAAAAATGTCTTAAATTTTCTGTGATTCAAGACAAAATGCGCTATAACTGTGTTAGTAATTTTAATCACTATGCTCATCACTTCATTTACTGTTTCGAGGGCTTTTGCACATCCATTTTCTTCATGAATTATACAGTGAAATGAAAGTAGTGGTCCCCCAAGTTGACAAAGGCAGTATGTTTTCCTAACATTGCTGGAGCCCCATCAGTTGTGACAGAGAATAAGTTTTTCTTCAAATCAAAAACATTCCCGTTTTCGGATTGAGTGAATTCTTGAACTTTCTTTAAAATGTCAATACCTTTTGTAATACCTAACATTGGTAAAAGTACACACAACTCTTCGTGAATAACTGGAGAATCAATAGCTCCATAACGAGCAGCTCTTGCAAGCCTTGCAATGTTACTGATGTCAGTACTTTCATCCAGAGACAAGTCCAACCAGATCTGTCTCGTTCAAGTCAAACGACACATATTGCCATTCACTTGTTAGGCTAGTCCCGAAGAAGAAGACAACCCTTGGCAGCCGGCTTCACCAAATCGAAAGCACCACGGCGCAGCGATCGCCCTCTGCTGCCAGCTATCGCCGTAAATCGAAAGCACCCACTTTAATTTGTTGGCAAGAATACCTACCAATCATCAGAATTAAGAATTGTTTAGTGGGTCACTAAAACTTTCCCAGTGGGTCACTAGGTGAGCCTTGGATCATAGGTTGTTGACCACTGGTCTAGAATGTATGATTCCAAAAGAGTTCACCCCACTACCTTTCTTTAGCACTTCAGGCCTGCTCGGTTGTTGTTATTAGCAAGTGCCACAGAATAGATTTTTGATGTGTTCAGACCCCGTATGACAAAATAGAACCACCCCATAGGATTTTGTAAACTGTCATCCTTGCAGGACAAGATTCCATGCCTTCCTTTTGCTGAGTTGCTGGGAGAGTTCAAACTTCCAACCTTTTTATAGCAGAAAGTAAGCAAGCACGCAGCCAGTGTGCCACCAAAGTCTCTTTCTCTTTCTTTTTTTTAAATCAGTTCCTCACACCTGCTCTAGTATCTACAAGTTCACCACAGCAATTGCTTCTACATTTCTAATAAGTCATGATCTCTAGAAAGGTCCTGCCACATGGACACACTGTACCTAAAGGGGGGTAACATTGTTCCTGTGTTATCAACCCAGTATCAATTTAATAATCACGCTGTTATTCGTCCTTTTTAACCTACACATGAATAGAGAGTCCAATAGGAGAGGGCATTCTAATGATAAGTTAATATCTAATGAATCCTTGATGTGTTCTAGGAGTCCCTGGGTGGGGTAAATAGTTAACTCGACTGTCCAGGGGCACCTCGGAAGAAAGGCACGGCAATTTACTTCCAAAAGATCAAACAGGATGAACCCTGGGGGGCACGTTCTTCTTTGACACAGATGAAGTCGGTCAGCATTGACCTTGTGGCAAATGTTTTCTTCACTCACTTGCTTTCTGCTAGGCACTGTGCCAAGGATGGTACATACAATTATCTCCCTGTATCTTAAAAAAAAAAATCCTGATCTGATTACTTTCTGTTTAGAGAGAGGAAATAAATCAAGACATGGCCAGATTAGACCACCTTGTTCATGGTCACAAGTCAAGTAAATGGAAGACAATACATTGCTATATGGAAAAGTCTAGAATGTGGGACAGTAAATGCGAAGGCCTTGCATCCAACAGAGTAGTTTCGTAAAGAGTTTATGTGGTCCCTCATACCCTTAGGAAGAATTCAATTTGAGGGAAAATATTGAAAGAACGCAGTAGAAGGCTTCCAAAGATAATAAGCATCATCTATCTACTTGATCATTTGACTTAGTCTGTACTTTCATGTCAGTCCGAACCACTACTCAAGGTGTACGGAATTGGTCACTGTTCAAAGATTTTGAGAAGTATGGTGTATGCTCAAGAACCAATAGCATTGGGAAAAGGTCTAAGCTACACTGAAGGCACTTGTGAAAGAAAAGGCTACAGGAATTGACAAAATGCCCAGTGGATTGTCTCAATAAATAGAGGGAACACTGGAAACATTCGCCAGTCGATGCCAAGAAGTTTGGAAGACAACTACCTGGGCAACCAATGAGAAGACATCGATTTGTGTACCATTCCAAAGAAAGGTGGTCCTATAAAATAAGGACATTCTCAAATATGATCAATAATATTCCAAGCCAGTAAAACTTTGCTGAAGATGATTCAACAACAGTTGCAGCAGTGCAGAGACAGGGAACTGCCAGAAACTCATGGCAAATTCAAAAGAGGATGTGAAATGAAGGATATCATCGTGGCTGCCAGATGCCTTTTGGCTGAAAGCACAGCATAACAAACAAGATATTTACCTGTGATTTATTGACTAGTAAAAGGTGTTCAACTATATGGATCATAGCAAATTCTGATGACAGGAATTCTGGAACACTCATTCGTTCTCCTAGAGAACCTGTCCATAAACCAACAGGAGTTGTTCAAAGAGGACAGAGATTACTGCATGGTTTAAAGTTAGGAGAGGCATGTGTCGGGGTTATGTCCTTTCACCCTCTTTAATTCAATATATATGCTGTGCAAGTAATCTGAGAAGCCGTATTAAATTAAGAAGAACATGAAATCAGAATTGGAGAAAGACTCATTGACATCCCACAAGATTCAGAGGATACCACCTTGCTTGTTGGAAGCACAGAGGACTTGAAGCCCTTCTAGATGAAGATCCAAGAATACGGCCTTGGTATGGATTGCAGTGTCATGTAAAGAAGACAAAGTCCTCCCCACAGACACAGCATGATGATGAATGGAGGAAATATGGAAGTTGTCAAGGATTTCACTTTACTTGGATCCACAATCCACGCCCATGCAAGCAGCAGCCAAGAAATAAAGTGGTGCATAACTGCACAGTGCAAATCTGGTGTGAAAGACCTCTCTAAATAAGGTGTTGAAAACAAAGATACATATCAAGGATTAGAGTACACCTAACCCAAACTATGGTATTTTGTTTTGTTTTGGGGGGGGGCATCACTGCCCTCTGGGGGTGGGAATAGGAGGCCCAGCTTTTGCTCCGTGGAGCTGGAATTGAACCTCCATCCCAGTGGGCCGCAGTCCAGTGCACAACCACTACGCCACCAGGGCTCAGCCCACTCTGATATTTTCCGTTGCTTCTCATACATGCAAAAACTGGAAAATGAAGAAAGAGGACAGAAGAAGAATTGATGTATTTTGAATCACAACATTAGAGGATGATGGAATATTCTGTACACTGCTGGAAGAATGAACAAATCTGTCTCAGAAGAAGTATAACAAGGATGCTGCTTTGGAGGAAGGGTGACAAGACTTTTCTCATCTCCTTTAGACGTGTTATTGGGAGGGACCCAGTAACTGGAGAAGGACGTTGAGTTTGGTGGAGAAGGAAGTGACAAAGAAGACACTCCAAGATGGATTGAAACTGGCTGCCACAAGGGGCTCCAACATGTAGGGGGTGCAGGACTCGGCATGGTTCTGTTGTATGTGAACTCCATGGGTCCGAACCAACTGGACAGAACCTAACAACACTCACGGTACTCCTAGGGTCATCCAGCTATGTTTGGGACCACAGAGTGGTGTCATAAGTTTATGGACCTCCATGCCTGTGTTTTCAGTTATATGGGTAAGTCTACTTATCAAATTCTACAAGGGGACTTCAAAAAGTCTGGGGAGAATGTAATTGAAAGACAGTGTAGTTGGGCTGAGCCCCGGGGGTGTTGGGGTTGTGTGCGGGACTATGGCCCACTGGGTTGGCAGTTCAAATCCAGCAGCAGCTCTTCAGGAGCAAGGCTGACTCTCCTACTCCCACCAGAGGGCAGTGATGCGACCCCCCAAAAAAGACAATGTAGTTTTTCACAAATGTCACTCCCTCATTGATCTTTAAAGCTACTCTGATTCCAACTCAGACATACAGTATAGAATGAAATAAAATTGCTCCTTAGAATTTCCGAAGCAATAAATTTTCATGAGAACAGACATCTTCATCTGCCTCCTCCAGAGCAGCCGGCGAGTTTGAACAGCTCCCCACGTGGTTGTCAGTCCAATGCTTAACCCACTGTGTCACCAGACTCCTTAAATTAAGCAACAGCTCAAGGGAACTAATTAAGCCCTACGACTATGTCCCCACACAGCCTATGAATCTCACTCATTTATTTACTTTGCTCACAGTTGGCAGAGAGAAAAGGCCTATTGTCTGACCACAGTGAAAAGCTTATATTTTCAACATGACTCAATCATTTGTGTGTCGAAGTACAGGTTCAAGGGCATTAAAACTGCTTAATCCACTGATTTAATCATTTTAATGTATCTTACTGAGAAAACCGCATTCTTAGCCACAACCACAGGACAGAAAAAGACCTGCTTTTGTGTGTATGCATGTGTGAACTGAGGGAAAAAAAATGAAGAAACTTGGTAACTCTCTTGCCAACGCTGAAACCTCCTTGTTCGAAACCCCAACCTACAGGAGCAAGCTAGCGGCCTTGCTGATGCGCGCCAGGGCTGAGGGAAGTGCCGAAGCTGCGGTTTTCTGTTTTTAACAGACCTTGGTCCCCTAGCAGCCGACAACACCTTTCCCCAAATGATCTGCTCCCCCCTCCAGAGTGCAGCCCCATGCCTTGACTCAACGCATGCAGGTGAAAGCTGCAGTGGGCCAGTCCTTGACTCTTGCGAGGAGGGTTCGGGGTTGGCGACCTTCCAGGTGACTCTGCACGTGCTAACAAAAGGAATGCCGCCCAAAGGAGCTGGCTACCAGGTGTGGCACAGAGCTAGTGAACCCGAAAGAAGGGATTTATGGGCTCTTTTAAAAGAGGAGGAAAAGCGAGAAAGAGGGTAGCCGGTGAGGGAGGACCCATCCACTCTCAGAAATGACACCTAACCCTACTTCTATCACTCTGAAATATGCTTTGCAGTGAAAAGCCTTTCAAAGAAAAGTGATGGTCAGATTTCAGTTACAGAAATGGAGGCAGAGCTGAGAGTTCAGCTTGAGTGTGGGAAAATGGTCTCCGAGAGGTATCTCTCCCGGGAGATGGAATCGCAGCGCTATTTTGCTATCTTGGATGTATTCTTTTTAATGTATTCTCTTCTCTCTGAAGTTGACTCAGAACGGCCTCATGATTCTTGGAAAGTCGTTGAATTTATTTCGGTAATTAAGTTTATTTTTACACTAACAGTCTTAGTATATAATTTTTAAGGATCATATGTTCTAACGTGCTTTCTATTTAAGTAAAATTTAGAGAGAAAAGTATGTAGTCTTAGGGGATAGTCCCTGGAGCTTTTGCGTGAGCCTGGATATTAACTTTGTGCTCAATACAAATCAATGGAACTAGTGCACTTTAGGGTACTCATTCCCAAAGGAGTCACTAATGGAATTATCTGTAGTCCTTAAAAAAGTCACAATGAAGCTAATGAAATTTTTCTCTAAGGCACGAAGCTTCCTAACACATTTTATTTATGACATATATCATATGTGATGCATTTTACATACAAATTGTACTCAGAATGTTTGTAAGAGCTATTTGATGTCCAAGAAGACTTTATAGCTTAGGGTCAAGATACTAATGCTAATATGGAAGTTTATTTTAGGTCCTCTCAACTTCAAAATCATTCTGGGATGACATTAAAACTTAGAGAGCATTTCTTTTAATATCAGATACAGATGAAAAACCTAACAGCCTTTGGATTGGAAATAACTTGTGGGGGTTTTTCATGAAAGTTGGGTGCAGCTTGCTGCGTTTTGGTTAGTTGGATGTCTTCAGCAATTTTTGAAATGTTTTGGGTTTGGCAAAGTCCAAAATGTTTTTTGCCAAGACCCTCTTTTCCCCTTATTTTTTAAACCCGTGTGAAATTCAAGGATAACTTAATCCATATGTGTCTGATTCCTTTACACTTAACTCATCAAAATGTCATTTTGTAAGACCCATTGAATATCCAAGAAACCTTTTTAAGACAAATCTTTTGTCTTTGAACCAGCAAGTTGCATTTTTCCATATGAATGGAGGTTGGCCCTCAGAAAAGTGAAGGATCAGTTGATTTCCAACTTAGAACTTTTCACATTTTACGTGGACACTAAATGTCTGTGTTGTGTCTACTAGTTCAGCATTGAGTGAAGGTCATTTGAAAAATAAGGATGAAAGGACATGAGAGAAAAATTTCGTGTTACATGTTTCTGCGAATTACCATGTACTGCCATTTTAGTCTTACTAATATTAAATAAAAATGACTCCTGGTTTGATTGTTTCAATCTATCATTTAAATGGCTCCATTTTATATAGCTTCATGTATTTTCTACATATAGGGGAGTAATTTTATTTGTCTAACTTGTCAGAGTTTTCTTAAAGTTCATTCACTGCATACTAATTTTTCATAACAGCATCAAAGGTACTTATAAGATGTCCCAAGATCAGAGGAGCAGACAATTGTTAAAAGATTTCGGGGTGGAGGGGACAGCGGGTAGAGGAGTGGGTGGAATGAAGCATTATCTATTTTCTAATGTTTGTTATTTGAAAGAATGTGATAGAATTATGAAGTTGGCACCAAAAATATAGCAATATATGAAAGATATTGTTCAAGAAAAAAAAATTCAAAAAGACCACATTGATCCCAAGTAGGGGGTGGGGGTGAGGGAGCAGCAGCAGCAGCAGCAAAACCTCTATTGCCTTCAGTAAACTAGTGAAAACTTTCAGAGACCTCTGTCCATATTTGTTCAGTAGGGCTGGGCAAAGAAAGGCCATTTCCATAACTGCTAGTGAGCATCCAGTCCTTGCCATCCATGGTAACTAGTTGGAAATGTAATGCTGGAGTGGCATTCCCAAGTTCAGCGCTTCTCGAGAGACCCGCCAGGACACAGAATGCTTTTTGAATGTTGTGCATTGTTGTGCACCCCCATGGCACAGCCTTTTGAGAGGACCCCGTTTTTTACTAACGTAAACATTCTGAGGAGTATCCAAAGAAATGACCTTTGAGTGAACCTCTAACCTTCCCCGTAATTATTTGTTTGAAGACAGTGTGGAGTTCCCCTGCTGAGAACTAAGAACCATGATGCCTTGCAGCTCTGTGAGTAAGGGAGTGTTTGGGAGAACTGGAGAGAAAGACATAAATAAGGGAACAACCTCCAGATGTAAAGAATAAAAGGGTGAAATTCAGAAGGGGGGAAAACAGCAATTCATTTCACCTAAAGAGCTGGCCCATAGGCAAAGACAACGGGGTAGCTATACGTCTCAAGAGGTTCAAAACCTGTGCCATGGGTCTCTGATGTTGGAAAGTTGGCGGGAAGAGGGTTTCTCTGGCTCTTCTGATCACCTCTATCGATCTTCCCTGGAGCTGGTTTCAAGAGCTCCCGGGGGGGGGGGGGGGTGTGATCCCAAGAAATGCAGTGGAGAAAGAGAAGTCCTTAAACTCCTCTTTCGCACTGAGGATGCTTCTGGAAGCGGTTTTCGTTTGGTCAGATAGTCCTCCAGAATACACAGAGGGGAGGGTTGGCACTCTACGTGCACTTTTCAGCTCTTGTGCTCACTCACCTCTCCGGAGCCGCTGGGATGCAGCTTGTTTGACAACTGAGCAATAAGTGATGGAGAGCTTCCATGCTTTTCAAACAAACACCATAGGCAAGACTCCTTTGGCTTTCTGGTGGCTGTTACTCAGCAGTCTAGTTGTATACCCATGAGAGGGCTCAGGGGAGGCAGAGACCAGTGTGTGGGCTGCCTGTCCTCCGAAGGCCGTCAGCTTCATAGGAATGCTCAGCCGGTTAATTTCAAAGAATGGATCTCTGGTTCCTGCTGTGGCCCCACTCAGACACGTCCATCACGAAGTCCCCTAGCACTTATGATTGAAAACGGGAAACATTGAAAAGTGTTCTATTTTCAAGGGACCGCTTGCTAGATGAGGGGACTTCAAAAGGATGGTGGAGCAATACAACGATCTCTTTAGTCCCACTTTCCCATGGCCATTTTGGAGCTTTCTGGGAGAGTGTGTTCAACATCTCCCCACCTCTTAGCCCCTTCAAAAGACACTGTCCATGAATCCCGTGCCGAAAGAAGCTCCAAAGCCTGGGGGGATCCGTAGCATAAAATGTGGAGGGACTAGATCAACGTCCGTAAACTTCCCCGTTCTCGTTTCTGACTCACAGTCACCATACAGGACTGGGGAGAATTGCCCCCAGGTTGCAAAGCTTTACGGAAGCAAACCCATGGACTTGGGGGTTCACAGTCAAAGAACTTTAACCACTGCACTACCAGGGCTCCTAGAGGGAGAAGAGTAACTCTCAACTCGTCGGAAATTGTCTTGTTTGTATTAAATTTGAAGAAATAAGGGCGATGTCTTCTCTGACTCTCTCCATGAATATTTGATGGGTATTATTAAACATTAAATTAACATGAAGTAGGCACTTATTTTTGGATTTCCAACCAAATTAGATCCAGGCTTCTTAGACGAAATAACTGCTTCTCCTTTACATTCCTGGGATTCAGCCACCACCTGATTTGAAAATGTTTCTTTGGGCTCTAATATCAACCATGTGTACCTGAGGCTCTGTCTTTGCAGTGGGTTGAAAGGTGGCTGGGTTTATGGTTGGCAGTTACCTTATCCTCTGCCCTGGGTGTCCCAGCTTAGGCTAGAAAGGCCGCCCCCAACTGGCACTGACCTCTAAATGACCCCTAACTTTACAGGCTTAAACTGCAGGAGTTGCCGAAGAGCAGAAGTCTTTCTGGCCAGCACTTATTACTGCTGTGTTGGTGATAAAACTTCAGACAGCCTAATTGATGGCTTTGCTGACCTAACAATACCTTGTGAAAGCAGAGTGCCAGAGCCTGGTCTCCATTTATGACCAGCTGCAAGGGGAAGCTGGGTCTCCCTAAGCTGAGGACTTTAAGGGAAGGGGGTGGGTTGGGGTGGGGGAATCCTCCGGGCTGTGAACTTTAACCAGATTTCTACATGCTTAAGAAGCAGAAGCACAATTACAGAGTAACAGAAGTTTAGTTGCAGGACCTTTTTCTTTTCCCTCTCTGAGCCATGCTAGCAAAGTGACTTGGAGTTTGGCTATTATTGATGGAGACCATCCAGTCAACTATTTTTGAACACTTAGGGGGAAAAATTGCCTTTAAATTAAAAAGATCTTTCTCTAGACGCTTCGCTGTGTTGTATTCTCCGCAGCAGTAATGAAAAGGTGGTCGCGGAGCCCAGGACTTGAGTTTGTTGACGGGACGTGTCTCTTCTGTTACAGGTTTATTAATGCCAGGAGAAGAATAGTACAGCCCATGATCGACCAGTCGAATCGAGCAGGCAAGTTCCAACTCGTATCTGTATTTAAGGTCCACAGGCACAAAATCCTCATCAAGTTATTCTTCAGGAATTTCATCACCTGGTAAATAAGTGCTTCTACCAGGAATTCTGGGAGATTTTCTTTCTTACCTTCCCCAGAATTCCTCTCTAGGAAGCAACTTCACTAATTGGTGCTAATTGGAGATTTCCCACCCTGACTCTACTGAAACTGCTTTTTATAATCTTTCTGAATTGGTAATTGGGCACAAGTATTAGTGCCACAAGCAGTTTGTTTGACTGTGAGCTCTGGAATTACTCATTGCTTGTCTGCGTCCAATCATTAGCACACTCTCATTTTCTCGCTACCCATAACTCTTTGGTGTGTGCCTTGCTTTCACTCCCGTAGCATTCATTCCCTGTTAAACTCCTTGTATCTATTCATTTGCCTGACTTTTCATCAGATGCTATTAAAACCTGACTTGCTGCATTGCCAGCATTATTTTTTTATTAAAATATCAGCATTACCTTGTTAAAATACTTCATATCCATCTGACTAAAACACACGAGGGTTTTTCCTCGCCCCCCCCCTGCCCCCGATATATTTTGGCTTCTCTAAAACGGAGTGGACAGTACTGTTTAGAATCGTAGCATAGTCGGCTATATGTTGGGCTGCTAACCCAAGGTCAGCAGTTCAAATCCACTCACCCCTCTGCAAGAGACAGATGAGGCTTTCTGTTCCCATAAAAATTTATAGCCTTGGGCTGAGCCCCGGTGGCGTAGTGGTTGTGCTCGGGACTGCGGCCCACTGGGACGGAGGTTCAATTCCAACAGTGGGGCTGGGCCTCCTACTCCCACCATCGGAGAGCAGTGATGCCCCCCCCCCAAAAAAAATTTATAGCCTTGGGAACCCAAAGAAGCGGTTCTGCTTGGTCACTATGAGTTGGCTAGTAAGTAAACCCAGAACCACACTGGTTTATACCTGATCATTCTAATTTGAAATACCCCTCTCCTTAGTTTACTGAAGAGTTGGGGTTTCCTGCCGGCAGGCTCCTTAAAAGAAACTTTTTCACTCTTGTAACTATCTTCACTTGTTTCAAGTTTAACTTGATGGAGATTTTTCACTATCTTCACTTGTGCCAAGTTTAACTTGATGCAGATTTGCACGTCAATGGGCTCAGTTCAAAGAATTTAAGAATTTAGTCATTTTTGGAAAAATCCCCCTAATAACACTGACCCAATAATACATTAATGGAGTTCGGGGGAGCCTGTTAAAGAAAAATACAATCCTCCTTAAGATGTTATATTTTCATTATTTATATGTATATAGAGGCATGTAGTACCATACTTATGTTACCTTTGGTGTGGGTAAAAATGCACATATTTCATTAATTGAGTATATTTAACCTTGTAGAGCTACACTGCAAATGCCATGTATGATTTAGACTTTGTGTATTAAGCTGAAAGATGGCAGAATGATGAAATCTTGACCACATGGTGCCATCTTTCTGTATGACAAGCCCTTGGTCCCTGTCCTTTTCCTCGCTAATCAAGAGGTCAATAGAGGAGCAGAG
Organism: Nesogale talazaci; assembly: GCA_004026705.1. NCBI lineage: Eukaryota > Metazoa > Chordata > Mammalia > Afrosoricida > Tenrecidae > Nesogale > Nesogale talazaci. The sequence continues at coordinate 27,615 of PVJH01017638.1, read as the reverse complement.
GCTGCCTTGGATGGCCCACCTGTCAAGGACCCGTAAAGCCTTGCCTCAGATCATTGCGTGAAGAAGCTACTAACATACTTTAACTCTCATCACAACTGGCCTGCAACCTGTAACA
>PVJH01017638.1:0-22500 GCA_004026705.1 Nesogale talazaci | reverse complement strand
AAGGTATGAAATTGTGTGTTATGAGCCAAGTTGAAGGATCACCTTCAACATACCCAACCTCCTCTTTTAGAGCCACAAAGTTAACATATTACTATATATGTATATGTAATATATATAAAAACGCACTTATTCATAGATGGCAAACATATAGGTGGGATTCAAAAAGTTCATGGGAAAATTTCATTATCTTTTTTTTTGGGGGGGGGCATCACTGCTCTCCGGTGGTGGGAGTAGGAGGCCAGCCCCACTGCTGGAATTGAACCTCCGTCCCAGTGGGCCGCAGTCCCGCGCACAACCACTACGCCACCGGGGCTCAGCCCTCATTATCTTTTAATTCCATTTTTCCACCAACTTTTTGAAGCCCCCTCGTGTGTGTATATTATATATATTTTTCCCTCCAGATAAAGCTTTTCATTTTCTAACCTCCACCAGAATAAAAGACTATTTCAGATTAATTTTACAGCACAAGAAATAATGCCTGTGCTGCAAGCTAATTCATCTGCCTGTGTTTTTCTACTAAACTACAGCCGAAAATGCAAATTAGAATTTACATAAAGTTCTTCATAGATAAGTAAGCAGCTTCTTTGGAGTCTGAAATCCTGAATTTTAAAAATTATTTACTCTTTATATTTGATATAAATTCTATTGAGATGTCTTTTTATTTCAGACACGCCCCAAGTATAGGCATACTAGTGTGACGATTTGGTGACTAAACTTTGTTTTGCTTTATTTTCTCCCTCAAACAGCAGCAGAACAGACCATGTGATGCCGTTTTTTCCAGGTTTTAGGCTGCATTCCTGGTGGCCCAGACTATGGAACTCATAAGATTGCCAAGACTGCAGTCTTGTGCCTGTTTAAGTGGGCACAAGGGGAAAAACTCAGTGTTAGGAATTTCCATGCCCCCTCAAATTTTTGTCAAATAATGATACCATCATGGAATTGTGCGACTTCTACATATACAACCCTAAAAATTCAGAAGTGATATCATGGACTTGGACTACATAGATGATGTCAACTTAGTAGGAAAATGGTTCACTCTGCACATTTTAACTTGGAAGAAAACCATAGCTTTATCTTATCTGGGCATCTTCCGTTTTTCATTTCAGGCAGCAATGGAAATGCTATTCCTATGAACAAGTCAACAACGTCCATTATTTGGGTATTGCACTTATTTGGTGGAATTTTTACAGACACATCTCTCAGTTTCATTAAGGTGTTACTTCTTTCTACACACAAACTAATGGAGAAAGTCTGTCCCTCTTGAAAAAGGAAGGTAGTTACCCTCGCTCTTTTTACTCTCCCATTGCATGTGGAACTTTTGTTTGCATGTCTGAGTCAATTTTCAATAACTGTATACTTTTACTTTTAAAATTTCAAAGTAAATTCTGGAAAATGCTTCAATGTGAACTGAATTCTCCTGCCATCTGAAAAAGGAAATGTTGGGGCAAAGTTTTTCTTCTTTCTCTACTTAGTGAATGCTGAAGGTGCCTGGAAAGCAGGAACTGTTGGATGAGATTGTTATTAAGTTACTCCATTCAAGTCCAAAGCCCTCTCTACCTTGGGTTTTAATGAACAGAATCCCAGGTTAGCTTCTTCAAATGCACATCCCATTGGGATCACCTTAACCCCTTAAACGTTTGGAGAGGGGGGATCATTGTAATCCTATTTGCAAGTCCTTGCACAGGGCGCCCCCCCACCCGCGTGCTCAGACTAAGAGTTGGTGGAGTTGTCCAATTTCTAGAATGCTTTTTCATACCACCTCGGAAGGCACTTGCTCCCAGCTCAGATTTACTATTTAGTATAAAGAGTTCCGAATTGGGTATATTTAAGAAAGGCTCAGCTGTCAAAAGCAAAGAAACTGGGAATGGTGTTTTGACAACCATATAGTGTAAAAGGAAGCACTGTCGTCTGAATAAGATTGCTTATGTTCTCCAAAACAAGAGTAATATAAAAACACTTTATTTATATGGAAAAGCAAAAGCAGACATGAATTCCAAAGGTTTCCCTTTCTTTCAGAAATTCTGAGAGAACTGCAGTCGCCATCTGTTAAGGGTTGGGAATTGTGCAGGAAGCCACATTTTCCAGGAATGACTACCAGAGTTTCTCAGGGGTCTTCCATCCACCTCGCCTCCCTCCTCCCCACCCCTCCCCTCCAGGACAGCAGCTCCACCCCCTAGCTCACCCAAATTTCCTGCGCCCAGGGCAGTTCTGCGAGATACTGCTCCCCCCCCTTCGCCCCCTCCCGCCCCCGCGGGCCGGTGAGCCCGGAGCAGACTTGGGAGGGCATGTGGCTAAGGTCGCGGGCAGCGGGCAGAGGAAGGGCTGGCCTTCCCAGGCGCGCGACGGCACTGTCCGCCAGTTCCCCGGTCGTCGGGCGGGCCGGCCTTCGATAAGCTGCCTGGGTGGACCTCCTCCTCCGCAGGTGGCCCCTGGGCTCTGAGGGCCTGAGCCTGGTGTCGGGGTACGAGGGGCGGCCCCCAGCCCACAGGCGCCGTGCGCCCAGGAGCCCCCCCGCAGGCCCGGCGATGGGGGCGTGCGGGCTGCGCGCGGCCCCCGCTCAGGGCCACCTCCACCCTCACCTGGCCGCCGCTCGGGGCGCCCGAGCCCGGGCGGGACCTTAGACGGACGACTTGGGGCGCCGGCGGCCTCCAGGGCCGTCCGCGGGACGGGAAACCCGCGAGGGGGCCGCACGCGCGCGCGCGCGGAGCCCCCTCCGCCTCCGCCGTCGGGCAGGGGCGGCCGGGCGGGCGTGGGGACCGTCGGGCCGGCGTTGGCAGGGAGGTTTGAATATTAATCGTTTCGCTGTCGAGACAGAAGGGAGGTTGCGGCTGCGGCTCCTCGGGGCAGACTCTGGGTGACAGCGATGATGGATGAGCCCGCGGAGCCCCACAGCTCCTCCCCTCCAGCCCCAACAGTGTCAGAGCTACTTGAGTCCAAGCTTCGGAAATAAAATAAATAAACAGCATCCCCGGCACCCCCCATCTTCCTACACCTCCACCATCACCGCCCCCCCCCCCCCCCCCCCCCCCCCCCCCCCCCCCCCCAGCCCCACTTCCTGACATCGAGGTATGGATCATTAGTGAATCAATTACTGCCCTCAAGATTTTCCGCAGGGCTTCAATCAGTCTGTGGTGATGCAAACATGGGGTTCGGTCCGTGCGTTTGGGGGCTCCCCCGCCCCCACGACAGGAGCCTGGGAAAAGCCCCAGCTCTCCCTATCAAAGGCAGTGGGGCAGGAGGTGAAGGGAAAGGAGGGGGGCGCCCCGCACCTCCGTGGGTGCGAAAGCGGGGTGGCGGGGAGGCCGCCCAGCTGCTCCCTTTGTTTTGCTTCCGATGGGTTGGGCTGTTTGTTTGTTGTTTGTTTGGGGTCTTTGCAACGCGGGCGCCCGCGCCAGGAGGAGCCGCCCACAGGTTCTGCACCCCCTGCCTGGAGTCCTGGGGAGGCGCCGCGGTGGAAGGTGTGGGTCTCGCCAGCCGCCCAGGGCGGTGGCAGTGAGGTCGCACGTGGGGAAAGGTGTGGGGGACCCGGTCCGTCGGAGGGCGCGCTGCGACTTTGTTGCGAGCCCCTGGCTGAGGGCTTTGCCGCCAGGGAAGGCGAGCCTCCGCTCCCGCCACCCCGCTTCCCTCCCCACCCCCCGCCGGGGGCAGCTTTTTGTCGTAGGAACCGGTTGGGATCTGGGGGCTTGCCGCCCCCGCCCCCACCTCGGCCGCCAGAGCCTTTTCTTCCCGCCCGGGCCCCTTCCGCGGCAGTGCCCGGGGTTTCTAGGTGTTTCTATGACTACATTGTGTGTGGGGGAGGGTCAGATGTGGGGGTTGCCCGCGAGAGGGCCGTTCCTGGGCGATCATTTATCAATGTCACCCACATAATGATTCTCTCTGCAGCCTCCTATTGATGAGGATAATTACATTAGCTCAGAGTGACTGATCAATGAAAAACCACCACACAAAAACTTCTTTACTCCTCTATAATACCAAAAACCGATACAGAAATAACATAGAAAGCCTGATTTTCTTTCCCTGCCCTCTCCACCAATGGATTGTGCACCCCCACCCCTTAAAAAAGGGGGGGGTGCAAAAAAGAAAGAAAGAAACAGCAAAGACGAGGGGGTAAACTAAGAAAATAGAATCAGGTTTGTTGCGTTTAAAGGACCATGCCATTTTGCCCGTGAATGCATTTTCTCTAAATGCGTTGGCCTCAGTCCTCCTTGGGTAGAGAATATCAACGGATTTGCTAATGTGAGTGTTGCTTTCCGACTGGTCTGTGGTTTTCCGTTCTTTTTATTTCTTCTCTCCCCTTTGGGCAAATCCCACCCCCACCCCCTTCCTGGTTCAGGAAAGGAGACAATTCTTTTATTAAAGAAACTGGAGAAGAGGAATTACTCTAGGTCATCTTTTTAAAGAACCTTTGCCTGAGTCGGGTTTTCTTTTGTCTTTCTCACTTCATAAAGTAGCCGTAATTAAAGATGGGATGTTGCACGCATGGGTATAAAGGGGGGGGGGGAATCCATAATATAGCGACATAATAACGCTATTTTCTCGTCTGAAACTTTGCAGCTAAATTACGATTTCGCCTTTTCTAGACTTAAAAATCAATATTTTCTCAATTAAAGAGAATTTTAATGCTTTGCTTGTGAGTTGTTAAAGGCGCTGTAAATTTTATTGTAATGTTTCTTGGCCTCGGAGACCGAAGATGCCGGAGGAGACCGGTTGATTCTCGTGGTCTTTTCCTTCCCAGAGAACCTAGCCCAGCCAGGAAGGTCCAGTGGTTTCAGATCAAGTGGAAGCAACAAAGGTAAGGGGGGGTTCCCCAAGAGGGCCCAGAAAAGGGAGGTGGGATTTGGACAGGTCTCTCAAGGGCCTTTGTCTCCTGTGTTTTCACCTTCTCCGAGTTCATCCTCCTGAAAGTGGCCCGAGTGTCCATCTTGCACTAATGTTTCTCAAAGGGGAGCACTGTCAGGCTCCCATCTGCTGCCTCAGGGTCAGTTGAGAAGCTCCCTTTGGAAAGCATTCTAGACTTTTTCTAATGATCCCCCATCCCATCTCTCTCCTTTCTTTTTTGTCACAAAAGTCTAACCCCCCAAACGGACTCTTCAGCAAATGCTGCACTTGGCTCTGTGCAGTGCGGCCCCGCTTTCAGAACCCCTTCCTTCCCACCTTCAGGAGCGCTCACTGTTTACAGATGTGCCGTGCCTTGCTCGCGTGCCACCTAGTAAAAGCTCCCGCAGAGAATTAACTGTAGTGTGTTAATAGCCCGGGTCGGCAACTGCTCGCTCCCCCCGCTGCAAAGTTGAAATCTGGTACCTGGTAGCTTAGCCTTGAACTAATGTGAAAGAGCTGCTGGAAGTCCCCAGATGCCCAAAGACTTCCAGGCCCAGGGAGTAAGTGGCCAGTCCTCGAGTGAAACTTTGAGCAAGAGAGGAGGAGGAGGAGGAAGAGGAGGAGGAGGAGCAAATGAGACCAGAATGGAACTGATGGAAAGATGGGCATCAGGTAGAGAGACCTGCCACTCTGCAAGTCTTTTCTCATTTGCAAAGAAATATACATAAAAATGGACACCTGTCCATCGAAAAAGCTTACTCTTAGGCATTTCTTTTTTTCTTTTTTTTTTAGACATCACTGCCCTGGTGGTGGGAATAGGAGGCCCAGGCATTTCTTTTTTTAACACAGGGTCTGTATCTGTGTAGGAACAGCTTCTCAGAAGTGGCAGGAAGGTCCTGAGCTCCCCAATGCAACTGCTCCAGAAGTTCCTTTGGCAATTCCCTTTCAGTTTAATTGCTGGGAGGGAGGCGCCTGGGGAAAGGGCTATGTGTGTGGTGTGTCAAGGGCTTAAGTAAGAAGGTGGGCTGGGGCACTACATAGAATGCAGCTGCTGCTGGAAGCTGAGCCCAAAGCAGGGAGTTGAGAACAAGCCACACAACCCCACCTTACACTTGAAAATAATTCTCACCCACCTGCTCGCCTTCTCTCTCTTTCACCACACACGGTATGAGTTGGAATTGACTGGCTGGCACTGAGTGAGAGAGTGAGTGAGAGAGCAGTGAGGGAGTCTAAATAGAATACATAGGTGGGGGAAATTTTGTAGTTCATCATCTTTTGTCTAGAGACCCACTGGCTTGATTCCCCTTCCCTTGGATTTTTGAGATGTAAGCCTAGACCGTGGCCTTTTTATCAAGTGAGTGGGGCTTTGTTAATGTATTTGTACTTTTCTGCTTTCAGACGAAGTTTATCCCTTTGGAGGAGGGAGGGGGGCCAGAAAGGAGGGGGAGGGGAGGAGAACACAAAGACTTTATCTAGTTCTCACCAAGCAGGTTTCAAAATAGGAACATACTGGGAAGAAAGAATTAGGGAGAGAAAGAGGGAGGGTGCAGGGGGAGAATGTTGACCACAACAGGTTTACTTGTCTGGAAGAGAGGTGATTCAGGGACTATCTTTCCGTTTGAAGATTCTGTTCTCTTCATATTGAAACATTTTCCAAGTTTAATCCCTTAGCAGACAAAACCACAATATAAATATGACATGGGCCACTGGCAAAAAAACGAACTTAAACTCAGTGCTAAGGGGGGGAGGGAGTATGGGGAGGAGAGCGAGTCCCTTTCTGATTAATAACTAGCCGGCTAATGTTGAGGGCTTTTTCTGCCCGATTGCCTTTTTGAATTAGAGCCGATTTCTTCACACTTCAATAGTGCCTGTCTCCTTTAAAATGACTGGCAGATTTGTTTCTCTCCTCCCCCCTCCCTCCCTGAGACTTAATGATGTAAATTTTCTAATTAGTTAAATCATATTGCTTAAAGGCCTAATATTTACCATGTAAGGAAGGATCATTCCGATTTGGACCTCTTGAAATATTCCCAGAAATAACACTTGGCTTCTAGGCTGAAGGATGAGAGGGGAGGAAGCTGGTTGCCGAGAAGCTGTTTGGAGCAGAGCGGACGTGGGACTGGGCAACATGTTAAATTAATAGTTGAAGTTGAGCGGAGCTCACACCCCAAGTCCGCTTTTATTTTTCAATCAGCGAAGATTTAATTGGCAGCCCTCAGGCCGGGCGAGCTGATATTTTCTCATTAGTTTCCCATCACTAATCTCGAGTGTTAGATTGGCTTAAAGGTTGTCAACATTTGACCAATTTTATTTAAGAGGGGGGGGAAATCACGCATTATGGCTTCGGGATGTGAGATCTGCAAATAAATCCTGCTTGGATCAGCGGAACTAACAGGCGAAAAAAATGTTGACTATTCATCGTCGTCTTTAATAAGTTGCATTAATGTATATTTCAAGGCTAGGGAGAAGGGTGATTATACACGGGCTGCAATGGAAGCTGCTGAAAAGAGGTTGATGAGGGAGAAGGGGGCATGATAAGCTGCTAGGTAGGTAAAGTGAGGCGCAGAACACAGGATAAATAGCCCGAGTGGCATAGTTGTTGAGTGTTTAGGGGCTACAATCCACACCCCCCACCCCCGTGGTTTTGCAGCTGCGTGAATCTGCACAAGGCTGCCTGGCAGCTCCGAGCGCCCGGGCGGTCTGCTCTAGCTATAACGTCAGAGCGCCCCCTGCTGGCCCGCGGAGCAGAGCGCTGCGGGCTGGCCTGCAAGAAGCGAACCGCGTTTTCTGGCACCCCACTCCCTCCCCCCAGCCCTTTCACCGACTGCTTCAAGCACCCCCGCCCACCCGGCTTCTGAGAAAACCCCGCAGCCAGCCTGAGAACTGCTTGCCAAGGCCAAGCATCTAAGTGAACAAATGATAAAATCATCATCATCATCATAACACCATGCGAAGGAACTGCCACCTTCACTTGGCCTCTGGGGAGCCCACGACCAAACGCCTGGGAAACCCACACGTTCCAGTGTACCGAATCTCTTTGTCATCTGGGCTAGCCTGCAGTTTGTTTGGTCGGTGCTGGCTTCCTGTCGATTTCCAGTCGAGGGAAATATATTTGATACAGGCTGTACCGGGGTTGGGGGGGGTGGGCAGGGAAGGGATGGGAATAGAGGTCCACACAAAACAGTATTTTGCACCCTGGGAACATTCAGGGCACTCTTGCCGTTTAGAGAACGCGCCCCCTTTCCCCCCAATGGTTTTCCGAATTCAGGTTGTTCCCGGCCTGACACTTGGTCGCTCGCACCACAAAGACAGAGCGGTTCTTGCTCGACGCCCACCCCCCAGGCCCCCCAATGAAGAACGCCTTTAAAAGTTGCCGCCAGACTCGCATACTCACACTCACACATACACACCCCCCCGGTCCTGGCGGGCGCCTGTTGGTGGTTTTGTTTGCCTTGGTGTTGCCCACTTTTGCTTCCAACGGAAAGGCTAGCTGAAAGGAACCAAAGAAAGCTGCCCGGCCTTTGCCTTTGGGTCTGCTCGGGGCCCCGCGCATCCCACTCCGGGCGCGGGGCAGGCGCCCGCCGAGGGGGTCTGGGTGGGTCTTCAGGTGTCCCCGCTCGGGAGGGGGGCGTCTCCCGGGGTGCCCGGTCCTCCCCGCGGGGCTCGCGGAGGGGAGCGCACAGGTAGCCCGTGGCCGGGGCGCAGCCCGGCGGGATTCACTCGCGGACTCCCCTCCCGGCGAGGGCGCCCGCGGCGCAGCGCTGCCGGGAGTCGGGGTGGGGAGAGCGCCTTCTCTCCCCTGGCTACACTCCGCTCCCCAAGGGCAGAGCCGTAACGCGGGACCACTTTGGTTGGGGGGAGCAATTTTCGTTTTGACTTTTTAAACTCCCGGATTGGTGGGGGTGGGGTGGGGGTCTCAGGCAAGCCCGCGCACCAGGGCGGCGGGGGCAGAGGGCGCGGGGGTGGGTCTCTCAAGACGCTCCTTTTGGCCCGGGGCTCCAGGACCCTCTGGTTTTACATATCCGTTCTTTTGCCTAGCTTCTCCCAGCACCTCTTACGTCACTCCTCACCTCCCCCCACCCCCCTTCGGAGACGCTCGGGGGACAGAGATGGGGACCGGGGACTCTAGGAAACGCAAAGCGAAGTCAGGCAGCTGTAGCCCGTCTTCATGCTCCCCCCCTGAAGCCTCAGTGGAGTTGTCTGGATGAGTTTAGACAATTGTGACAACTGAGGTAGGATCGAATATTTATCCTCCAACCTGTTCTTATTTTTGTCTGTTTTGAAGACGTCCCGTGTTTCAAAACTTGCCTTTACACACAAACCCTGGTCTTGGGGAAGCAGCATTTCCCCGGGCGCCCGCCGGGGATAACGCTTGGAAAGGCCCCCGTTCCACTTAGAAGGGGAGGGAAGTTATCTGTAGAGGCATATGGGTCCACTTAGACGTACGGACATCTGTGAGATGCCTGCGTCACGGGTGCGGGGGTGAAGACACGGAAGACAAATGCTCCCATTGCAGCTGAATCCAAATTAAATAATAAATTTATGTATCTATATATACACATGTGTATATTTCCTGTAGGGACTCTATCCTCAGATGGGAAAATATGAAAATCTCATTGCATCTGTCTCAGCTGGACTTAATGAAATTTGGAGACATTGACAGTCTGGTCAGCATTCTATTAAATTAATGCGAAGGTCCTTAAGGAAGAGACTGAAAACACCCCCTGCCATTAATCTTAAACCACTTGAAGATTATGATTAAAAGAATGGGATCACTAAGCATTATCTTCTCAAATAGCTGTTAATGTTCCCTCCCTTTATTGTGGCAACAAAATGCTCTCTCCTCGAGGTCGGCCTCTGACTCTTCTTTTTATCTTTGTTTTTGTTTTGCTCTCAGGGCAAAGGGAAAACAGAAGCCAAGGGGACCTCCAAAAGTCTTGGGATTGCTGCTGTTAAAAGGCTGCTGTTCATCTCTGGTTTCCCATTTTGCTCCCGCCTCCATCAAATCAACTATTTGTATATCTGCTAAACAGAAAGACAGAGTGGAAAACTACAGCATAGGAGCCTTAACATTTTGTTCCCACGAACACTATTTTCACCAATGGAAAAGCGCTGCAGGTGTAGAAGGTGTCCACCTCTGTGCATTGAGTTTTTGTAAACTGCTGTGTCAGACAGAAAGTGGGGGCAAGAGAATGAGACACTTGTGTAAAAACAACAATACTGTACTCTCTTAAGTAATGCGACCAAATCCTGTATTCCAGAACTGATAAGGAGAAGGGGGCTGTTATTTCCTCCAATAAATTTCAAAGCTCTCACGGGTGGGGGAGAAGGGGTGTGAGAGAGAGAGAGAGAGAGAGAGAGAAATCCCATCATCACTAGTTTTCTGATAAAAATGGAAACATTACCTACTGCTCCTTGAACCCCAGGGAAGGGCACATCCCTACCCCCCACCCTCCACCACCAAATACTAAAAGTCCTAGTGTTTCCCTTTCAAGTCTTCTGTGGCACAGACTTTTGAAAGTAATAAGAATTAACATTTTAAAGAGCAAAAGACTGAAACGAAGAGCCAGGGGTGCCTAACAGCAACAACAACCCATTTGCTAAAAAAAAAAAACAAAAAAACGATTCTTCAAACCCTGAAAAAAAAAAAAGTCCAGATTGTCACAGGAAACCAACGCAAAAGCAGCCCCTTCCTGACGGCGTCTAGGACTCCACTCCACTGCGGCCCACGGAGCCCGTCTGAAGTGCTGGAAGGCGGCGACGCCTCACCTTGGGGGAGCAAGTGTGAACCTCGTGGAGGCTTGGGCGAAGGGAATGGCTGTGTGTCTTTCCTGACCCACGCCGCCCACCTGTGCCAGGGAGTCCTCCCCATGAGAGGAATAGACATTGAGCTAGGACGTCCCCTTCTCCCAAATCGCCCAGAAGCTCTTAGCCAGCAGCACAGTGAACCTGAACAGGTCCCCAGAGGCGCTCCCCCCATGGCCTGCCTGTTTCCTGGCAGGACTCTGGTGTCAGGGTGGATGGGGGGGTGGGCTCTGTGGCTTTGCTTTCAGTGCAGGAGTGACATTCAATGCAAGGGATCCCCCGCCCCGTGCCGTCTCTTCCAGGTTGTGTGTGTGTGGTTTGTGCACTCGGTGCTGGCCTCGAGGCCCAGATGTCAGCTCGGGAAGTTCAAGGGCACCATCGCCGACACCCAGGACCCAAACTCCTCCTGGAGGTGCCCCTTTGCCCCTCTCCGTTGCCACCTCCACCTGCCCTCCTCCTCAGGCCGCCGCCCGGACCCGTGTGGCGCCTGGAAGTGGCCGGCGTCTGCTGGAGACGCGAGGGCCGGCGGAGGGTCGGACCAGGGCTGGGGAAGCGACCTGGTGCTTGCGGGGGCCCAGACCCCTCCGTCTTGGGGTCCTGGCCTCCACGTCCAATCTTTGCTTTCCGCCCTGTTGATTTCAAAGGGTGGAGATGGGTTCGCAGGGAAATCCCGCTCCCGAAGAGCGTGGGGAGATGACCCGGGCCGCGCCTGACATTCGGGCGGGCTTGGCTCAGATTCCGAAGTAGGTTTTTAAAGATGTCCTTAAGGGACGCGGGCTCCAGAGCTCGGCTGGTAGTGCCCGTGCGGACTTTAATCGACTTCTGTCAAACCGAAAAAAGGTGGCTGTCTTTCGGCCCGAAGGATCCGCTCTAATGCCCTGGGTGGAGAGGGCCAGGGTGAATTCGGCCCCCGGGGACTGTGTGCGACCGGCCGGGAGATGGCCAGAAACGCGAGCCCAACCTGTTTGCGGGGACACCCTCGCGTGCGGGGGTCGAGGTCGGAGGCTTCCCTGCTCCAGGTCTGGACGTGGGAGAATCAGTCTCGCTCCCTCGCTTTCTCCTTCCTCCGGCGTCCCCCCTCTCCTCCTCGTCTCCTTTCCCACACTCCCTCTTTTTCTCTTCCGTTCTAGGTGTCTCCCCCCCCCCCCCCGCCCCCACCTTCCCCCTCCCACACTCCTCTTCTCTCTTCACCTCTCCAAGAGCTAATTTGCTCCTTGGCTCGGCCCTTCGTCGGGTGGGCCCGGCTTTGTGCAATTCAAAGCGGATTCCTTAAGCCTCAAGGGCCTCTCGGACACGCCCTCGCACCCAAGTGTGCCCTGGGGCCACCTCCGCGCGGTGGAAATCCCAGACTGTTTTGAAATCGTCCCCGGGGGTCCCCGCAGAAGCGCCCTCGGGGATGCTTTCCATCCCAATCCAGAATCAAGGGGGGAGGGCGGAGGAGGGTGTCCCTCTGTCCAAAGGTAAACCCCCTTCTTAGCTCCAACACGTGTTGACCTTCACGGTCATTTCGATTCAGAATTGCCCGGATTCCTCTTCCCAGGTCCCCCGCTCCGGGAAATGCGACATAAACAAACAGAGCATCAACCGGATGGGTACTTTCCCTGCTTAAGGGGAAACCTGCGGGATCGGGAGCGGTGGCCGAAAAGCAGCGCGCTTCCCCAGAGCTGGAGGCCCGCGGGCGCGGAGGAGTGCGCAGCGGGCGACCTAGCCCAAGCCTGGGGGAATCGCCACCCCAGCGCTCCTTCTCGCCGCTAGCCTCTCTCCCAGGGAGTTCGGGAGCCAAGAAGGTTCTTCCGGGAGGCCTGGCAAGGAAAGGGTGCAAAGGAACCCAGAACTCGGTCGGTTCGAGACTCGCTAGGGACAGGAAGAGGAGAGCTGAGGCTGGCGCGCTGCTGACCGCTCCACGTCTTGTCTTTCCCCATCCCAACCAGTCCCACGGGGTTCTTTGGTCTCGCTCGTCACCTTCCCAGTAGTCCCCTGTCTTGTCCCTCGATGGCCTCCTACACGGCACCAACCCACGAGCGCATGCCCACAGACACGGACGCAACTCTGCCCGGTGGAGCTACCCTTCTCTGACCCACGGCCAGTCGGTGCCTGGCACCATTCTAACCAAAACTCGGTGGGGAGGGGGGAGAAGGAAAGAAAAGAACGGCGTCCAAACAAGCAAAAACCTTTTGCGAACACCCTCAGGCCCGCTGGAGGGAGGATGGGCACAGCTAGTGCGCTGGTGGTACACAACTTGGGGAAAGGAGAGTGCAACCCCTCGCCCACCTAGGCCTCCCGGTGCCTCCCCCGCTTCCTGGAGAGTGAGGGTGGTTTAAGGCGGGAGGCTGGGTGCATCACCACCTCCCCTGCCCTTGAACTGCGACCAGCAGCTGGCATCAGAATGGGATGAGGAGAATTTCTGGGGCACCCAAGACGCCTAGGGCTTGGAGAAGGAGTGCAGGACGAATGCTTCTGAGCTGGTGTGGGGTAGGAAGTCCCGGTGGAGCAGAGAGGGTCAGGGACCAAAGAGTCACACCAGAGCTTAAAAGGAAACACCAGTCTGCAGTGCCCAGGACCAACCCACGCTGGCCAACTCTGCTGGTAGGGGTCCTGCAGGAGTTGTGAGATAGCACAGGTAGCACCAGTGAGAGAGGGCCTGCTCTGAAGTGCAGAAAAGGAGAGCCTGTCAGGGTGTCTTTCTGGGTGATGGAATTCTTTCTCTGTCAGTCCTCCATCACCAGATTCCCTCTGTCTTGTTGGGGTGACTTAGGAAAGGAATCTCTGACCCCTACAGGCTTTCTTACTCTCCTTGGGTCGACTCTGACTCATAGTGACCCTGAAGTGCAAATTGGAAGTGCCTTCTTGGGTGGGAAGTCTCCTCTTTCTCCCCCAGAGCAGCTGGTGATTCCGAACTGATGACCTTGTGGTTAGCAACCTACAGGGGACAGACTATGGCTCCAGGGCTCCTTCTCAAAGCTCTAAGTGTACTGAGTGTACTCAATTCTATTTTTGAAAAGTAGGTGCTAGAGAGGTGATTCTCTTATCCAACCTTGAGTTGTCCAGGCTGAGTAATGCTAAGAAGCCCTTGGCAGTTGGCATAGAAAGGGCTACTTAAATCACAGCCTGCTCCCAGAAACCTGGAAGCCTGGAGAGTTGAAGCCACAGCTTCCTGAGAACTCCTTGGGGCAAGGACCTCTTTAGGCTCTCTTCAGTTCATCTCCTTCAGGCAGTAGCTGGCCAGATTTGATCTGGGAAAACTCCAAAGGTCCAAAGAGATGAAAAGTTAGATTTGCTTTTCTCTCATTTATCCATCCCTGTAAAATTAAGTGTGCAAATATATTCACATAGTATTCAGGTATAAAGATGTTTCTTTTCACCAACTGTCTTTAGAACACAGTACACTTTTACAAAACAACATACTTAGATACAAGTTTTAAAGATAAAGGAAATTAAGAGCGCCTGTTATTCCCCCTCCAGGGCTTTCACATAAATGGGTCTCAGGGATCTCTCAGGTGACGGGAGCCTTTAAAGTAACCAAGACACACACATACACACACGTACATCTTCAAGTAAGTTTCCTAAAATACATTAGAAGCAAATACAGGAGCTTTTCCTGCTCATTTATTTATCGAGGTCTCTTCATTTTAATACAGATGAAATAAACTGATCAAAAGGCCTGATGTTGCCCACCATCAAAGGCTGGGGAAGGGTGGGTCTGTTTATACTTTGAAATCTCTTCTTAGGCCTTAAGACGTTTGAAAGTTCAAGTGAAATCTAAATAGAATGAGGTCACACGTGATTGACAAGTTCAAGTTACTTAGCTCAATTATCAAAATTTTATTTCTAAATTGTGTTCAATTTGATTTTCCTGCTTCACTATAAATGACCTTAGAAAATCCAATGGCAGCAGTTTACAGTCCTGTGTAGCACTCATTATTTATGAAACAATTTTGTGATCTAGGCCTCCTTGTGCATTCTTGGGCTGGCCAAGTCTTTCCAGTTGTATGGAGACCACCATCAGACGAATTCAAAGACAGCCACTTTCAGGACTAAATTTATTGCATTTTGACAACTTTCTCCAAGAGCTCTAAGTTTCTATTCTGCTGGCAGAGCCTGCCAATTGTGCCGAGTTGAAATCTCTAGGGTTGGGCACATTCTATTCAATGTCCCGCTCTCGAAACAGTCGGTGAGAGTATGATTCATACATGGATCCTCTACATATCAATTTCAATATAATATCTCAAAATCCTCCTATCCATTATTTAAGAGATAACCCAGCTCTTCAGAGCCAGGCTCATTCTGCCACATCTGGAAATGCTTCTTTTCCTGCCGGCCCCTCTGCAAGCGAGAGAAATAGCTGAAGCCATCCTTTCCACCAGCCTGTGATCGCATCAACCTTTAATCAGCAAAAGGCACTCTTCTTTAAATTTACAGGATGACTCTTTATTTCATTTATCTTTTCTTTTGGAGGAAAATGCAACAGGAGTACCACCCTTATTAATTATAAGATTGATGGGGTGAGAAAAAAAAAGCCAAATGAATTTGGCTTGCAAATTATCAGTAGAGGTATGAATATTTATGATGGTGCCAGGAACCGCAGTCATGAACCCTGAGTATCAAGCTTGGGAGACAGTCAGACCAATGCATTTAAAGAGGGCTCAGTCTCCCCAAATCTGACATGACACAAATGGAAACTTCCCAATTAGACCCCAGGGTGGCCTCCCATCAAATCAATTCCTTTTTCTTTTTTCACTCCTTCATCTTCCTCTAAACACACAAACTTCCTTCTCTGCAAACTCCGTCATCAATTTTAAAAACATTTTACAGAAAAGGTGCATAGCTAAACATTTTGTGGAGCTAATTTATTCTTATGTTTTTCTTGAAGGCTATTCATTTCTGTTTTATAAATTTACTTCCAAAAATATGTATGGCATGTTAAAAATATATCAAAACACTTTATTCAATGTAAAAACATTGGGACCCTTAGATGTCCTAGGTATGATGAGGATTAAAAAGATACCATCTATATCAAGATAGGAATGGGGGAGGAGGGAGGGAACAGCAAGGGAAGAGAAGTGGAGAGGGGGAGGGAAGTTTCAATCTCTCTGCTGATTTTAGTTTTTACACAACCAGGTTTATTCAAGCTGTAGGCCCAAAGAATGGCAACTTAAGTAAAACGTGCACACAAAATGGATAAAAGTAGAAAGGACGAAGCTTAAAACAAGGATTTGATATTGTGTGAAGGGCGAAATAGAGCCTCTTTTTTTCCCTCTCCTTGACTGTGCATTTAAAAGTTTTTCAGTGCTTTGGTAAAGGGGCTTGGGGGTTCAACCTTAGTCTCTCTGCCGGTTTCTGTTCTGTCACTGAAGTGTTGAGCAGGAGAGCCGACCCAGTCTTGTGGGAAAGGTTCGTTCTCACAACAGAGCTAGCCTCGCACATGCTCTTTGTTTTCAAAGACATGTTGTTTGCACAACAGAAATGCTAAACACTCTCAAAAGCATAAGCCATTTAAAAATATGCCCCACAGATTTTCTAAAAATCTCCCAACTACAAGTAGACCTATATATGCACATCTATACATCTATACACATACATGTACGTACCCTCCCCACAACTGTAAGTGGATATTTGTATTAAATTGATGCTTTATGTATATCCTGTCTCAACGTGTCTGTTCTTTGTAAGGATGTAATATTTTTAAAAGAAGCCATGCCACTGACAACAATTTACTTAAATTCACAAGCCTTGAAATTGATGCATCTCCTATCAATCACACTCAGAAGATACAGTAAAACACATTCCACATTTGTGTATCAATAGTGGCACACACGCAAATCTGTTTCATTCAATTTAAATGCTCTTCAACGTGTCATTTCATATTTTTCTGGAACGTGTTATGGGTTAGTCATCCTGTTTCAGCGGATTGTTAAATCCTTAACCTAATGAAAATTCAAAATAGAGCATTGAATTCTCATGGATTTCAGAGCTGAAAGGTGGCCTTTGGAATAGTGTAGTCGACCCCGTTGAGCTTTCCAACAAGGAAATGCCCACAGACATCAATGGCCAGTCCGACTCACAGAAGTAGTTAGGTCCAAGGTCTGATAAGATCACAAATTTCTTACTTGATGCCAGTTTGTCTAATGACATGATGCTTTTCCATTTCTGCCCAGTGTATTAGAGTAATATCTGTAGTATTACTAGAGACTTTCTTAAAGTATTTTTCCTCCCAACACAGACAAAGAACTTACTATTAAAGAAGATATCGACTGCTCTATGAAGATTTGTTGGCGATCTGTGATGTCTGCATTGATTAGGCCAGGGTGGGGTCTACAGAGAAACAGATATCAGGAATGGCACCAAACCAAACTTTATATTCAGAGAAGTACTAACTTTTCTGTATTTATTAGTTGTCCATCAGCTCAGTCAATCAGATATAAATAGGTGTAACCGAAAGACATAGCTCAAAATCTCCAAATGCATCCACTAGGGATGTCGAAATGGATTTGAGAGTTTCTTGATTTCAGCACTAGGGGCTTGCTTCTAGGTAACCCTTTCCTGCCTGACTCTCCTCTTCACCCCAAATGGAACCCTCCATGTGCTTCATATTTTTTTACATTAAGGAAAATCCGATTCATGTCCGAGATGGTCTTATATTTATGATGGCCTCTTCTGTCAAATTGTCATTTCTGTAGCTTGCTGTCAAAAATGTCACTTAAAGTTTCCTTCCCACCTCTCTTCGCCCTCTGTCATAGGAATTTAGAAGGTCTGATCCAAGTATAAGCTCCTTCACCTCTATTGTGTTCCTTTGAGAACATTTTTCTCATTTCTCTGCTCCCCATACCCACCCCACGTCCTACCCCTCGTTTCTTCTTCACTCTGTTTAAGGACTGTTCATGATTTCTCTTTATCCATTCAAGTAGTTTTCCCCAAGGTCTAAGTACCTCACCTTTATTGCCAAAGTTTACCTATAAAAACGTTCAGTATACGGTTTGTGTAAATGTTCAGTATGGCTTTTCTGGATATGTGATTGTTCAGGTTAAATATTGGGGCAAGAAAAAAAAAGACAACCAAAACAAAAACTTCTCCAATTTCAGAGAGTTCTGGAACAAAAATAGCAGACATGTGATTTTCTTAAATACAAAGAAAATAAAATATATAATCTGTTAGTATTTGTAACTCTCTTCTTTGCCAAGCTGCCTCCTCTTGGCTATTCCTGTTTCATTATTTTTGCATGAATCTGATAGATAGTCATTAAATTTAACCATTTTTATTTAATGTTCATAAAAACGGGTAGGTTTTCAAACAGATGTGGCCTGATATGGTTCAGTGAATTAAGTGGACTTCTCATATAAATGGAATAATAACCATACAGAAGATGAATTTTATGCTCATGTTTACCTCTTCCAGAACTCAACCTTATTATAATTACAAATAGTGTTTATTATGTATTATGCAATACACACACCATTGTCCGGACACTGTGCCCAACCTTAACTTGATCACTGCCATCTAGAGTTTAGGGTCTGAGATAGCACAGCCAGCAAGAAATATAAAAGCCCCACAGACGAGTGGAAGACATGGCAGTTCTATCTAATCTTATATTTTTATCCAAAAAGAAAATTCAGTGAAGTCTGGTTCATCCTTGAACAAATATTTATCTTTTTTCAATTTAAATATTTTTTTTCTTTCAGAAGCAAATAGGTTGGGAAGCAGAGCATAATTCACTTCATTTGTTTTCTAACAATTAGGAGCGACTATGAGGTTTTATAGCACTGTAGGTTAAGTGTTGGGTGATCAACTACAAGGTCAGTGGATCAAATGCACTGGTGACTCTGTTGGAAAAAGATGAGTCTGTCTGTGTCTGTAAATATTTATATTTTTGGAAACCCTATATAGGATCACTATGAATCTCAGCATTGATTACCAGCACATTCTTCATGTTGTCTCTCCGTTTGTATCCTCCTTTTAATCGTTGTTCCTTTCTTATGTCCATGAATTCTCCACTGCACTCCACTTAGGTTCCCACCCCATTTTTCCCCTTGCCCATGTGAGCCCACAGACCAAACCAAACTCCCTGCCAATGAGTTAGTTTGGACTCCTCGCTATCCTCGAGGATAGGGGAAAGCTAACTGCCTCGGTGGATTTCTGAGACTGTACATTTCTAGGAGAGTAGGCAAGGAGTTCATGTGAATATTTTTGGATTAAAGGTTAACTATTTTCTTGGGGGCATGCATTTCGTGGTTTATTCAGTCTCCAAGACTTCAGGAATTCTAGGGTCCATAAGAATTTGAAATCCCCATCTGCGTTCCACAACACGCCCCCCCCCCCCTTTGATCAAGATTTCTTTATGGAATCTGCCCATTATGTTCAGTAAGAGCAGGCCGATAGTATCCAATTATTCTTTTCTCATGGCAAATGGAACCATTGTTATCAGCCACACATCCCTTCTCCTCTTCTGATCCCTCGCTCTCCTTCCTAGGGCTCCAAGCGAACAGAGAGCAACTGCGGTGTCTTGGATGGCTACTTGCAAGCTTTGAAGACATCAATCACTATGTCATGAAGCAAGAGGTAGAACAGAGGTACCAAACATGTTATTAGACCAGTTAATTGGCATGTCTATGAACTCATGACCCTAAACCGCCAAACCAGGGAATCAAGTCCCTTTAGGTGTTTGGTTATAAATAATCAGCTTCAATAACTAGACTTTTGTGTATGTGTGTGTATGATTTCTGTACACATAACCATCATACCAATTTTACTAGACTAACTTTTTATAGGTGGACAACTTATTGACAGCAGTTACAATAATGGGCTGTATCAATGCTATTTTTCTAGTGCTGTTAGTTTCCACCCCCCAAATCCCAAGTGACCACTAGCCAACCACTACTTTGGTCTCTATACATTTGCCTTTTTTTTGTCTTTTAATATAAATGAGGCTATGCAATATTCACCGTTTTGTGACTGTCTGATTTTGTTAAGCATAATATCTTCTGACTCTACCCAGACTCTAGCATGCATCAAGACTTCATTTCTCCTATGGCCTAAGTCGGATACCAATATCTGTATGTGCTCCACTTTGCTTATGCATTCATCTGCTGATGGGCATTGAGGTTGTCTCCACCTTTTCTTACTGTCAGTGGGGCTGCAATGAACATTAGTGTACAAGGTTCTCAAGTCTCCACTTTCAAGGACATACCTCAGATTGGAATTGCTAGCTCATATGGTAATTCTATCTTTAGTTGTGGCCATTGTTTCTCTATCGCTAGATTGTTTAGTGAGAAACAACCACATTCTTTTTCTTTTTTTTTTCTTTTTTTTTTTTTTTTGTTTTGGGGCATCACTGCACTCCGGTGGTGGGAGTAGGAGGCCCAGCCCCACTGCTGGAATTGAACCTCCGTCCCAGTGGGCCGCAGTCCCGCGCACAACCACTATGCCACCGGGGCTCAGCCCACATTATTTTTCACAATGGCTTTGCCATTTTGCATTTCCACCACCATATGGTAAGGCTTCCAGTTTCCCTACATCCTTACCAACACTTATTTTCTGCGTTTTTGTTTGTATGGTTGTAAATCTTAGTTTATCGCAGAGAGAGTGAAATACTATCTATTTGTGGCTCTGATTTGCACCTCTCTGAGGGTTACTGATGCACAGCATCTTTTTCATGTGTTTGGTGGCCATTGGGATGTCCTTTTTGGTAAAATGTTTACTCAAGCTCTGTCCCACTTTATTATTGCATTGTATTTATGCTATTAAGTTGTTGGAGTTTTGCACATACTTTGGTCTTTAGACTCTTGTTATATATGTGAGTTTCAAAGAAGTTTTCCTGGTCAGTCACTTGTCTTTTTAATTTTTTCCCAGTTCTTTGATGAACCAAAGTTAAAATTTTTTTATTAAATCCAATTTATTTATTTTGTCATTTGTGGTTTGTATTTTTGTGACCCCATTAGATAGGTCACTGTTGAAAACTACAGCTGACAGTATTACTCCTGCTTGTCCTCCTATATTCCTCTTTTATTATTTTTCTAAAAAGAGAACAGTGAAAAGAAAGTGACAGTCCATCTGCCTAAATGGAGAGAATTTGCAGGTTTAATAAAAAAAAGGCAGGAGAACACAGAGGCTTCACACAGAATATTGCAGTCTGATCAGAGTGTCTGGACCCAAAGGCTGTCCCAGCCACTAAAAAGTGCCTCAAGTAAACTATGTGATCCTAAGAAAGCTAACATTTCCAACCTTTCACAGGGTTGTGACATAATAACCAAATGAGTTAATGTACAAAGGAATCTGCCTCATTCTTTGCTTCATGGTGCACATGTATTAAATATTAATGACTCTCATTGAAATTAGGAAACCCAGAGTTGGTGGTTGAAACCCACCACCCACTTTATGGGAGAAAGCCGAGGCCATTGGTATCTTTAAGGATTTACAGTCTCGAAAAAAAATCAATTTGACTGCAATGGGTTTGCATTGAAATTATTTTGGTATCACTGTTAGTATTTTACTGGACTAGCCAACCTCTTCTCTCCCTCTCAGCTTAGATATGACCACCTCTGAACAATCTATGAAATGTACTTAGCTCTACTTATATTAATCATGTAGGGGTGCAACAGTTTTTTTATTATACATTCCCTACTTGTTCTATATGACTTACATCACTTTAATTGGTTATATAGGAGGAAAATACCTAACCACAACTGTGTAGGTATATTTGCTTCAATATATTCTTTACTAATTCTTCTTTTTCAAATGACCTTTGTGACGTTGAATTGTGCCCCATAGTCACTGCACTAGGTTTATTTGTCCGTACTTGGCTCAAATGATTTATAAGGGGCTTTCTTTTCTCATAAAGAGTTACAGTCTTGGAAACCCCTTGGGGCAGTTCCACTATGTCCTATAGGGTTGAAGTGAATTGGCATAAACTAGAATGCAGTGAGTTCATTGGTTTGTTGTTGTTTTGTTAGTCTAACAATTGAAAAGTTGAGGTGCAAACTTGCCACAAAAGAAAAGTCTGACAATTTGTTCCTATGAAGATTATAGCAGGAAGACCCTGAGGTGCTCAGGTCCCTTCTATAACACGCAGTATTGTCAGGAGTTGAAGACCAACATGATGGAAGCTAAGAGCAACACTTAGCACACACTGGAAGACTGTTAGACTCTGGAGGGAGGGAGGGATGGAATTCAGACACTGATTAGCTAAGTGACAGGATCTTTTCTTTCTCACCTATGAAATAGGTTGCGGTAGAAAGTACCCAGCATCCACTCTGGTTCTGTCTATGCTTGCATGAATCACATAGCAAACTTTTCTAACAACTCCGGTATGCATTGCTCTGTTATAGGGCTGGGACTCAAAAAGAAATAGTGTTTGGTTTTCCAGAAATGTGCTATTCTAAATGAAGGAAAAACAGTACATTACAATAGACTACATGAATTGTAGAATGTGATAAGAGCAGATGGAAACAACCTTTAGCAAGGGGAAGCAAATACATAAATTAGAAAATAAGGAAAGCATTGTAGAGGATATGGCAGTGGTACTGAGTCTCAAAACACACCAAAAGCAACCTCCCTAGCAGGTAAAGATGAAATCAGGAGAAAGGCATACCAGGAGAGAAAGAGACTGGAATATATATATATATATATATATATATATATATATACACAAGGGAGAGAGAGTATAAGAGGCCTTTTAGGAACAAGCAGCGTGGTTGGAGGGGAGAAGGTACGGTCTATGTCAATAGAGATGGAACTTCTCCTGAAACGTCTATCTCTCCTTAGTCAATGCCACCAATTCCTTTGCCTTCAGTTACTGATGAATCCAAGTTCTAGTGATTCTTCTATCAGTCCCAAACTCTTGATCTTAGCCAAAAGGGTAAGAACAATCAGTCCCAAATTCTTACA